>JANAVB010039331.1:0-268680 GCA_029216955.1 Iris pallida | reverse complement strand
TTTGCTCTTTGTCACTATTTCGCTTTCGTACTTTATAATTACGAAAATCGTGACCTGATTTTTTAAACTTACATACTCTAGGCTTCGAAATAGGCTGACTTTCTGTAGGCTGGCTTGATTTTCCTTGAGAAGGCCTTCCTTTTGTTGCTACCGGATTTGGCTCTTTTAAAGCTTCATGCACTCCATGAACTGCATCAGCTACCATTTGTTCTTCTTCACCAATATCGGTCACCATTTCTTTCAACTCCATCAGAACAGACGACATCAACTCCGTTCTCCTCTCTTGAATTTTGCTTGATTTTTTACAATAGTATGTAAACAAATTAACTTGTTCATTAATACCACCATACCTTCTTCCTCAATACTGTCTGGGTGGATGAATCTTCTTTCTGAGCCAGGTCCGGAGAGATAACTCTCTTTGCAATCCTTGAGCCAACGAGATTTTATCAAGTCTTTGGAATATCTAATTTGCAATCTCTTCATTGCTGAAAAAATATGCCTACAAGGAATCCCCTTGGTGTCCATCCATAAGCATTCACAATTTATGATGTTGTCGGCCGGATCAAATGTAACCTTCCGGTTGACACTGTTTGGCGACATATACTTTTGGACAGTGCAAACTTCTGCCTCTCTTATGATGTGATGATGGAGAACAGTATATGCATCAGAATGTGTGATTTCCTTCCTTACATCTATAAACACCATTTTCGTGTAAATTACGGCAAATTTATCTTCTATTACAGCCATGCTAGTTTTGATTCACAACTGGTGTTGAGAGTTTATCATTGACATGCTTACCCATCTGGCCGTAACATAAGGCCGCCAAACCGTAGTCACAATTTTGAAGGGCCTTCCATAGTGGCAGCTTCTCATTCAAAAACCTTTTCAGAAATGCGTTCATAGATTCACATCTATTTGTTGCAGTAGAACCGCCAAAATAATTTCCACGTAGGAATGTGTCCGCCCATCGCTCCCTCGTTCTGTACAATGCAGTGGTCCACTCATTGTTCTCTACATTATAATCTGTTAGCATCTGCTGCCAACGATTTTCAAATTCTTCGACTGAATAGTACCTGTTTAGAAAACATGGACAGTAAATAAAGTTGTGATATTGTAACAACAACATACTTCAAAGTAAAGTAGCAAGTGTGCGATGTACCTTTTAATCAGAAGACTCAGTTTATTGTGAAAACCCTCTCGGTGTACATGTTTGGCAGCATTGTTTAGGATATGCCATGAGCACGTTCGATGAACTACGCGGGGCATTAAATCCTCAATTGCTTTATTCATGGATCTACAACCATCCGTGAGAACTGTCACTGGTAATTTGCCATTCATACACTCTAGAAATTTTTCTAGAACCCAAGAATATGTCTCTGCAGTCTCATTATGGATCATTGCAAACCCAAACACACAAGTCATCGCATGATTGTTTGTAACCACTAGAACCACCAATGGTATTTAACTTCTATTTGTTTTCATGTAGAATCGAATGCTAGTGAATCTCCAAAAGAAATTATAATCGAATCGACATGCACCGTCAGCCCAAAAGAGATGGGTCAATCTGGAATCTTCGTCTACCTTGTACGCGTAGAAAAATCTGGGTCACTGCCCTTCTTAGATTGAAGAAATGTAAGTGTTGTCGTAGCATGAACATCATCTAGTGCTCTACTATCTTGAGCTAGAGCGTTGTATAAATCCTTTCTCGTCCATCCAACCTTATCCCAGCCACTTTTCTTCTGGACAATTAAATTCCATATCTGTCCAGTCCCCATCCCTGATTGCTTCATAAGCTTAATTTCTTCCAACTCTGCGGGTGATATCGTACGATAGGATCTCAAAAAAACTGTTTCATAATCATTCGCTAGGATATGGTTGTGATGTACATAAAATTTTTGACGAACCACATGTTTGTTTTATCGGTGTACCCAATACGAAAAATTGCTTTACAACCACTTCTGCTTTCACTTCTTGGCTCACGAACCCTGTTATGAGCTTCCTTGTATTTCTTGTGGCTGAATCCCGCATTCGAACAACACCAACTACGGACCATCACCATCCCAGATTTGTTTTTCTTTACCTCGTTCTTTCTAATACTGAAACCATATGCTTTTGAATATATCCGGTAGAATGTCTTTGCTTCTTCAATAGAGTTGAACTGTAGGCCAACAATATCTTCTTCTAAGAGATGTTTTAGATCTTTGTTAATGTTGGCAGACTGTAATATTTTTTTCATCGTCGCTGCATAGAAATCCAATGGAGATTCACCGTCGTCCCTAAGAACATAATAAAACAAAATAAACATGAGAAATAAATGTAAAAATATAATGCATTTCTTAAATCCATTAGAAAGGGTGATGCGAAATAACATTTCGTTATTTGCGTTGATGTCGTCGTCATCGTTATGATGCATTCTTCCATTGTTTTCTTCATCTTGTTCTTTACTGTCTCCTAAGTTAACATCTTCCAAACTTTGCTCATCATCCAAAACATCTGACAGTCCTCTTGAAAGGAAGCTTTCTTCATCGACTAAATCTTCCACACGACGATCACTTTCTCCATGTGACGTCGACATTGAAGAAAATAGAGTGTGTTAGAAACCAGCAGAAGAAACGAAGGACAAGAAACAATACAAGAAGAAAGAGTAATGCTATATTCGTACCTCCAAATTGTCCCTCTAATATATAGCCCTCCCATCTGATGTGGCATGTTAAATAATAGTGTGCGTGTCATCTGACATGACTGATGACATGGCAAATTTTAATCCAAAAAGTTAACTACCCAATTTTCTCCATAATAATTTAACGTTAATATCAATGTTAATTTAATGTTAATATTAATTTATGTTAATATTAATGTTAATGTTAATGTTAATATTAATATTAATATTATTGTTAATGTTAACGATAATATTAATATTAATGTTAATGTTAACATTAACTTTAATGTTAATTTTTATTTTTAGTTTTATTTTAAAAAAAATTGTCACGTCAGCTGCCAGATCAACTTATCACGTCAGCTGCCACGTAAGGATGGACAGTTTGAAAGTGTAATTTGGAGGTACAAAAAGCATTATTCAGGAAGAAACAACTTCCAGCAAGGCAACAACACAATCTTTTCGTCTTTCTTGTAACTTCGCCACGTGGCCCTCTTTTGATGGCTCATGAAAAATCTTGAGTGATTCTAGGAGCAAGCATAATTTTAAGGAAACAACTTCCAACAACACAACTTTATCCTCTTCTGGGTACATGTATTATTAAATTGTGTAGCTAATAACGTATGAGGAAGCATGCAACAACATTCTCCACGTGGCCCTTTTTTGTAGGATAACGCATGCAGCATCATTTAATGCTACGAAACCCTATTGTCTTGTTATGTGTTGTGTATCCTATGTGGCATGAGGCAGAAGACAATATCTTGCATAGGCGGCTATATTCACAAATGACAATAAGTTTAAAAAGTCATCTCCAATGCAAAAAAAGTATTGAGGAGACAATACAAAGTAATTTTTTACAACTTCCAAGACAACTTTTACTCTTATAATGATATGGTATCAGTGTTTATTATTAAATTGTAGGATAACGCATGCAGAGCATTTAATGCTACGGGATCTGTTGTGTAAGGAACACAACCTGTGAGAGAGAACCTGAGAGAGAGAGAGAGAAAGAGAAAGAGAGAGTGTGGGAGATGGGATAAAGAGGAAGGATCGAGCTCGACTAGATTTTAAACTTAAAATTCAATTTTTGGTTATCATTACTAATAACTAGTTCGCACGTCCGAGTTTAGACGAACACTAACCGATCCCCGAGCAACGTGACATCAGCTAGCTAGGTTTCTAATTCCGTGACATTCCTGTTAATTTAAAATTTACAATATTATTGAAACTAATATTAATACTGAAATTTAAAATAGTTTTTGATTTAACATTTACTTCAAACTAGTTAAAGTTAAAATTGCATTCTTTTTTATTTAAAATGTAATTGGAACAACAATTAATATTAACATTCGCTTGTCCCGTAGTTTAAGTTGTACTTCACTGCTTCTTACTTAAGTTTATGTACCCAAAGAATTTGATTGTTCAAGTCGAACGCGTGCACAACACGTTCCCTCGATGCAAGGCTTGTAGCCCTTGCTTGTCAAGTCGTTGCACGAATACATTAGAAAAGAGTTTTGTTGGGCTATCAAAGTATAGCAAGCACCGTCCCGTGTCACGTGCATTTGTTAAGCAGTGAAAGGGTGTGAAGGCCACTGGCAATGTCAAGCCATCACGAACTATAGCTGGGTTAGACGACGACCCTTTTGCGGCAGGCCGAATCGGTCCCTTGGCCTAGGAATGGATTAGTTGAAGGAGCAATACGCAAGAATATACTGCCATATTGGCAGGATTATTTTTGGTATTCCCAGTGAGGCAGAGTTTCATTTTCCGGTGAGGCAGAGTTTTCACCATCGACTTGATTCCAGGGACGGCACCAGGATCGGAGAGAGTCTACAGGATGGCACCTTCAAAGTTGGAAATCTTGTACAAGAAGATTGAAGAACTCAGAACCAAAGGACTCATTCATGTTAGTGAATCGCCTTGGGGAGCACCGATGCTTCCTGTGAAGAAGAAGGATGGTATGTCAAGATTATGTGTTGAATATCGTATATTGATGTCTTATTTGATCAGCTCAAGGGAGCGGCTGTATTCTCGAATATTGACTTGCGGTCATGAGGGTACCATCATATCCGAGTCAGAGAGTAAGTCATCCCGAAGACATCATTCTGATCGAGGTATGGACATTGGGATTTCCTTATTATGCCATTTGGAGCGACCAGTGTGCCAGCCGTATTCATGGACCCCATGAATCGTATCTTCATGCACTATTTGGATCAGTTCGTGATAGTGTTCATAGACAACATCTTAGTCTATAGCTGTAGTGCCTCGTCCCTACATCGTGCCCCGTACTCCGTCTACGGGGCGCGCAAGAAAGGAACACTGTCGCTATCGATTCGATCGGGACCGATAGGTTGGGATCGATTGACTCGATCGAATGGAAACGGTTGAATTAAGATCCATTCTCTCGCCTGAAGTAAACTCAAGGTGAGTGACTGACCCTCCTTTTCTCGACCCCCTTCCTAGATAAATCGATAATGTTGTTGCGAATGAAAGGATAAATGCAAGGACACAAACACGGAAAAGGGATTGAGTTTTCAAAGATAATGTAGGCTATGTCTTAATAACTAAAAAAAATGTCTTCGCACGGTTATGGACAACTTGTCGAGAAGGCGGTAGTTTCCTCGAGCAGCAACCCGGGGCCACGGGACCGTTTCGACCTAGGAGGAAACAGGGTATAGTCGTACATAAGGTTTCAGCACAGGTTAAGCAGGGACTTGCATCGGAGCTAGCTACTTGCGCTGAAAGGACCCCGATTAACAAAGCTATACATCCATGATGGCTTGTGATGCTAGTGACGTCGAAGAGGGACGAGGCGATGGAGGTCAGCCACTCGCCTTAGACTTGATTTAAGAGAACGACTGGTTGGCTGTGCTGACGTCGCCTACGCGATCACCTACAACCCGCTGAATATGGGACTTGGTTCCAGAGAAGCCATTCCATAACGTGGAATGGATCTTAATTCAACCATTCCTGTTCGATCGACCCAACCGATTCTGACCTATCGGTCCCAACCGAATCGGTAGCGACATTGTTTCTTTCTCGCGTACCCTATCACGACCCGCACCCGGAGTTAGGGCATGAGTGCGTGACAGCGTCCCAGCCTACATCGTAGAAACGACGTAGAACGCTGTCTAGTTCTACTATCTAACAAAAATTATAATATCTTTTTCTGTCGAGAACAGTCAATTCCGAATGGAGGACAAGCAATGACAATATAATATACTCAATAAGCTATGATATTGTTGCGACCGTCCAGTATTGGTATTTATGTATGGTATTTATGGTGCACATCATCTTAATTCAACCGAGTAGTTCAAAGGAGGGAATTATGTATGGTATTTATAGTGCACATCATTAGGATGGGTTGCGACCGTCCAGTGTTGTGATAAGCTATGATATCAATAAGTTTGGGATCCTTCGGATATTGGGCTAGCAACCCGTATCAAAGCGATCATAGTCTTACACATTAGGATGCCAAAGATGCATTATGGTGCGAAACACCGTGACCTTCATATAGATAGGGCCGGTGGGCTGAGATTAGCGCTGGGTACAGGCGTAGGGCCTGCCACCCTTATGCATATGTTTAAGTTTACGGTTGGTTGGTTGAGTAAAATAATATGATTTTTTATGTAAAGTTCTAACCTTGCAGGCTAGGCAAAATGGGACATAGATGAGCACGATCACTATGTTTATGTTAAGATTATGTCTAACTGTATCTGCCGCAGGGACACGGTAGTGGACAAGTTCAGGATATGTTCGGCTCGAGGCGGGGCTCGGCTTGGACGTGTCGAGACATGGAGTCCTTAGCGTTCAAGAGGAGCTACCGCATTGGCGTTCGGACTTACGACATGGAAATGTTCAGCCGAAGACTACTTGTTGACTATAAAGAGGCATAATATATGGAACAATGTACTCCTTTGTGAGCTAGAGAGATCATGAGCGTTGTAGCCAATTGGCATGTTAAGTTGGGCTATTCAGAGCCATTGTAACCTTCAGTTCATTATCAATAAAAAAGATTCTTGTTGTATACTATGTTTTTCTTCCGCTGATTATGTTATCAATTTGAGCTATAAACACTATTATGAATCTGTTATCTTGCTTTGCACGAGCGCAACTCCAGGCTCGTGCGGCATCACGCCCCAGCGAGGACGATGATTCGGGTAAAAACTTGATAATGATGAAGACGGTAACTCGGTCGATAGTCGTAAGTATCGATGTATGATCGGGAAAATTTAACAGTAGCATTAATATTAAATCTACATTGGCTTTTCTGTTAATTTAAAATTTACAATATAATTAAAACTAGTATTACGAAAATGCTATTTGCTCCCAAAAAATTTAGGTGATACCATCTTCCATTATATGGCATATGACATGGTTGCTAACATGACAGCTGACATAGCAAAATTTAACAATAAAATTAATATTAAAATTAACATTAATAGTAAATAAATAATTTAATATTAAATTACCATTAACATTAATATTAACATTAATATTAATATTAATATTAACATTAACATTAGCATTAGCATTAACATTAACATTAATATTAATATTGACATTAACATTAACATTAAAAAAGAATTGGTAATTAATTTTTGGGGTTAAAATTTGCCATGTCAGCTGTTATGTCATCTGCCATGTCAGATGCCACATAATGGGAGATGGCATCACCAAATATGTTGGGAGCCCAAACGCCAGTGGCATTACCGTTATTTCCTAATAGATTCGTGCCTTGTTCGGTCACACCCCTCCACGAGCGGGTTACACCCCCCCTAAACGAGGGGTTAAATAGCCTTTTCCAAAGAAGAGAACCCATCCGACTAGAGAGAAACAAAGAAGATAAGAAGAAGAACAGTCGCAATGGAGAGGAGCAAGATCAACTGCAGCGGATGGGCCGTCATCCCCATCGAGATTCTCTCGATGATACTGGTACTGTCGGGGACGCCGACGGACGAGGTAATGTGCAACGTTGCCCCAGTTTGTCGTTCGTGGTGGAAGGCGCTCAACGGTCCCTTAGACTATTAGCCTAACGTCGACTTGGTACAGTGGTGCCGGAGGACCCAGCAAACCGCTGAGATTAGTTTGACCGTGATGAAGCTCGTGGCTCGCAGTGGGGGATATCTAGGGTCCTTCTCCGCATACAAGCTCGACGAAGCAGCCTTCAGTTTTGCATGTTTAAGGCCAGTACAAAATTTTATTTGGTATTATTCTAATACTTTATTTTTCCTATTACAAAATTTTACGTATACTTTTGTTAATTTCTATTGATGTTTTCTCATTTTTATAATACAGTGGGAAATTTCTAAGGGTGCTGTGCATTCCGAAGTGCGACGTGAGTGATGAAACTTTCGTGAGACACTTGAAGTTTCTTCCTGTGTTGGAAGAACTCGACATTAGCTACTGCCTCTATATCACGTCGACTGGAATATTTTTTGCCGAAAAGTATTACCACCGTCTGGTCCAGCTGAGTAGGAACATGCCCCCTCTAGATTTTATGCTCAGGAACATGTTCGTGCTGGACACAAAAAACGAGATGGAGGGAAAGGTCGTGGCTGATTCGATGCCGCATCTCGAGCACCTACATATGGGATTCGGCATGTTCAATAGAGACACGCTGCGATCTATCATATGCAACTGCAAGGGTCTTCGCGTGCTCGACATGCGTGGGTGCTTCAACGTGCACTTCGACGACGAACTCTGGAAAATTTGTTATTCAATACAGACGTTTAAAAAACCCTTTGATGATGTAATCCCAGTCCCAGGGGAACCTGGATACGAGATGTATAATGATTTAGATATCATCAATCATTCCTGGGGTGAATGGTGAAAACATTAGCATGCATGCATGTATGCATTTCTTTATATTTTTCACTAGTCTACATACAAGATATTTTTTATGAGTTCGATTCTCCATTTTGACAAAATTTTACTTTTGTCAATAATTTTTTACATGATTACTCCCTCCGTCCCAAAAATATAGTCCTATTTCTATTTTCACCAAGATTAAGAAAATTCAATTAATATGTCCAGCAAAACAAAATCTCTCCAATTTTTCCCTCATAGAAGTTTTGAATTTTGCATGAACGTTTTATACTTATTGTGATCTCTAATTGGGTTAATGAATGCCATTAAATCTCTAATTGGGTTTATTTAATGCCATCACATTCTACTATGTAAATTAAACTTTGGAGGCAATATTTTGGCAAATTATATAAACTAAAGTGTCTTTTCAGTATTCATCATTAAAGCTCAAGTATATTTTCAAAATGCAACTCTTAAATGCATAGAGAATTGTAGAGTTTATCTTCATATAATTGCAGTTTAAATAAGGCTAAAATTGTAAACTACTCCACAAACATCCATTATATAAAAAGAAATGGGCTATAATATGGGACAAACTAAAAAGGAAAGTGAGACTATATTTTTGGGACGGAGGGAGTAATTTTTTTATAAATAAAATGGACTGTGATATAATATCGCCTAAGACGGCTCACTTCTGATATTTCGACATTTTCCAACACAGATTTTACCATTAATACAACATCTCAGTGTAATCATATCCAAAAGATTTCGACATTTCCCAACACAGATTTTACCTTATTCAAAATAAATTTTGGCGGTGCAAATTCCACTCATATTAGTGGTATCAGTGCCAATTCACCATAATTAATGGTGATCGATACAAAAATATTGGTTTCTTTTTCACAACCCTTTAAAATATATTTATACAGCCAAACAGCCAAACTAATTCATCTTCACCAGCCTTCAAACCCAATTTATATAGATTCAAAATAAAACTAAACAGCCAACCTATTTAAAATTCACAATCCTACAGAACAGTCCCAAATGTACCATTCTTCGTCCTAAATGAACCATTCTCCGTCTTATATGTACCATTCTCTGTCCTACATGTATCATTCTCCGTCATACCTCCGTCCTAAATGTACATTCTCCGTCCTAAATGTACCATTCTCCGTCCTATATGTACCATTCTCCGTCCTACATGTATCATTCTCCGTCCTACATTTATCATTCTCCGTCCTAAATGTACCATTCGCCGTCCTAAATGTACCATTCTCCGTCCCAAATGTACCATTCTCCGTGTTAGAGGAACGGAGAATGGCCATTAACAGTCCCAAAAATTGTTCCATACTAAGTTAAAAGCATATAATAGCACCCAAAAATGTTAACAATAAAAAAATTCTACAGAACCCAAACACAGGACTCGAACCTAGGCCTTCCATGTAAAAGCCAAACAGCACAACCAACTAAGCTTGGAATAAGACATCAATAATGCTAAGTCTACTACCAAATGCTTACAACACTCTTACAACCTTCACCCATTGCTGACATGTGGGCCAGCATTATATCCCCATCTTCCAATGAGGAATAACAAATTGAATATCCCCACCTTCCAATAAGGAATAGGAAGAGTCGGTTAGGAACGTGTATATATATACATAGGGGTCCCCATTCATCTGAGTAGGTTGCACATTTAATATGGCTCCAAAAAGATCATCTGGTTGGGAACCATTGCCAGAGTCTTCTTTCAGTCATCGCCGAGCCTCTACGCATGGAGCACCCTCTGTGCCGCCTCCTGTCCATGACTGGCTGGCAGCGGCTGCGGACTTTCTGACCTCCTGCGGGTTGTCACTGGAGGTCATCGCTCGACCTCTTTATCCGGCGCCCAACTTTGACATGTTGCCGATCACTCTGGAGGAACGGGATTCTCTGGAGAAGAGGGAAGCGTTTCGTCGCCTGTGCCATAGGGCGGGTGTGCGCACCCTGCAGGACTTTACGGAGATCCTCCGCGAGGCAAGTGAGGGCTAGACCTTTTTTTTTGTTTTTTACAGTTTTTTGTCCTCCTCTTGTATACTTCGCCGGAGAATGTTCCGGCGACGAAGCTGGGATTTAATGAAATATAATATTTTATTAACTCAATTTGGTTTCGGCTACAATCAAACTTTTACAACCTTCTTACAACTTACACCCATTTGCTAACTATAGCATTGCTCTTTATATATTTTTCAATTAACAAATCTTGTTACGTCAAATCCATATATCTGGGACGATATCCCCATCAATGACTTGTTACGTCATAGAATTGATTATGCTGCCAGCATCAATCTTGCCGCCAAATCCATCTTAAATATGATTACAAAGTAAAATAGATGACAACTTTGAGTGTTTCAATTTTACTCTTTTCAAGTACATAGTCTTCTTATTTTCAAAAATTTAATCAAATATTCGAAAAATAGAAATATTGAGATTAAACTTCACATTCTTAAATATGTTGTCAAATTTTTTTAAATAAACATGTTTCCACCACGTTTTTTCTGCCAAATTTTTCAATAATTTATACAGAACACGTGGATATATACTAGTAATAATAGTAATAAATTTAATTTTGGAAACTAGTTTTTAAAATTAGGGTCTCAAAATCCTAAAGGTTTATGTAGTGATTTCACATGGATATATACTAGTAATAAATTTAATTTTGGAAAGTAGTTTTTTAAATTTAATAGTAATAAATTCGACCGTCTTATACTAGTAATAATAGTAATAAATTTAATTTAAGACTCAAAATTATTCTAATTTTTTCCACTTTCCAAGGTTGACGGTCGAATTTTCCCTCTTCTTCTCTCAAACCCTCTTCCTTCTCCCAAACCCTCCCCCAAACCCTCTTCTGATCAAAATGCCGCCGAAGAAACAACGACCGTCGTCGAAGGGGAAGAATCCACAAAGGGATACGATACAGGCCCGAAGGGCAGAACTTGCAGGGGCGGCAAAAACTAAGATTATGGTCGCTAGGGCAGAGGCAGAAAGGGCAGCGACGGCGGCAGCGACGATGAAAGTGGAGGCGGCAGCCAAGCCACATGCAAAAAAGGCTAAAAAAACTTATTGCTCGACAAAGACAGGAAAATCTACCTTCGATACAGAGTCGTTGGAAGACTCAACTTATGAAGATCGAAGGCGTACTCAAGCGAAGGCTAAGGTGGCAACGGATACAGAGTCATCAGCGTACTCTGAGGATTATGAATCCTCATCAGAAGAGAAAAATGAAGAGGAAGAGCAATCATCAAATAAGTCCCAGGCTGGAGAGGAGGTAAAAAAATTTAAAGACTCTAAATCTAAGAAGATTTACATTAAATATTTCAAGAAAAAGGTTGTTATGCCTGAAAGATTAATTAAGACGGATGATGTCGAAGACGAAGCTTTCCTGGATATATTGAAATTCTATCAATTGGAGAAACTGAACAAATCCTGTCTTGAGAAAATCTCCCAAACAATAGTAAGATAATTTTACTCAAATCTTCCGACTGAAATTAAAGAAAAAGAAGAGGATCAACAACTGGTATTTCTGAGAGGGAAACTGATTAGGGTAAATGCTGCTATCATCAACGAATTTTATGGATTTGATCCAGTTCCTAAGTTTGATATGAAAGATATTGATAATGTTTCCATGACGGATATAATTCATGAGATTACAGGTGTTTCAATGGGTGCCAAGACCCCTCAAAATGTATACAAAGATCAATTAAAAACTTTGTATAAATTGTTGCATGCCCACGTATCTCAAACACTCAACCCTACTGGACATGAGTTTTCTATCCATCCCGAGAGAGTAAAATTTCTTTATTATATGGAGAAAAAAAAAGGATGGATATAGGTTCCTACATGTTCAGTAGAATGATGTATCTCGTGGGAAAACCAACTGCAAGGACATCTGGACATCTCTTCCTTTCGGGGGATTTGTATGCTCGATGGCTAATAAACATTCTGTCCCAAGCTTAGCAGGGGATGTTTATATTAAAAACAAAGGCCCCATGAGAAAACTAACCTTCACTCGAATGTTTGGAAAACGGGCAGCAGCTGCAAGCAAACCATCAACATCTAGAAAACCATCAACTTATGGAATCAAAAACACTAAGGACAGGGTTGATGATCTATACAATTTTGTTGCTGCAAACTTTGAGAATGTTTTCAAAGAGATTAAGACTATATCCAACAACCAGAAATTGATCCTGGATAAGATTAACCAGATAGAGATTGAATTTGCTGACCAAGAATAAGATTTTCCTTCCCTCGTAAAGAAGGTAAATGGGGCTAGCCCAAACTATTATGTAAAAATACACAGTGTGCACATTGACACTTTAATGCTAGCCATCACTTTGATACTTCCATTTATGTTTCTGGATGTCATTTCTACATATACAGTGAGTCCATACTGACTATAATTTTTCTTAATCCGTCCCTCAAGGTGTAGGTGAAGGATATTTTGAGAAAGAAGAAGAAGAAAAAAAAGAAACAAGAAGAAGAAGATGGAGATGGCTATGAAGATTCATTTTTTGAGTTTTGAATCTTTTATTTCAATTTGGAAGTAATATTTGACTTGTAATATGGTTTGAATATTTGTTGGTCATGGCGGTCAAACTAAATTTTGTGTTTGAAATATTGTAAGACTAAACTTTTTGCTTGTACTAAGTGCAAGTTCGTAATTTGTTTTGAAAATGTAATATGGTCTTGAATTTAGAGTAGGTCTGATATTTATTTAGATTATTGTATTGTGAATTATGCAGGTTCTATGTTGAATTACTAACATGGATTGGGCAGATTACTGTAACGTGAATTATGCAGTTTATTGGACTTGGAATGAAGTATATTTAATTTGATTATGATTTTTTGGTTGAAGCGTTTATTTGGTTGGCAGTTGGCCTTCATAGATGATATTGATATTTTGGTGTATTCCTTTGATTTGCAGATGCCCATCACAGATTTCATGAGTCCTGGGTGCATTCCAAGGGTTTACAGGTGGCCTCATTACGGATGCATTCCTGGGATAACTAAAACTTTATTTGATTGTAATGTGTTTTGCTTTCTGTAAAAAATTACTACATCGATGCCATCAGTATGAATTCGATGCCAGTGCCTGTTCATCCCTTGCTATTGCTGAAGCAAAATTGTAATCCTGCCTGTTCATCCCTTGTTATTGCTGAAGCATAATTATAATCCTGCTTGTTTATCCTTTGTTATTGCCATCAGTACATCGATACCATCAGTATGAAGTCGATGCCAGTGTAATGCATAATGTAATGTAAGAAAAATTCTCTTTGATAGTAGGTTAATTATATTCAAACACTCGCAAGAAATTTTGTGCAGCCATACAGTGGGAGCCTGATAAAATGATATTCGGATTTTCTTGAAAATAATTTAATATTAAATGAATGTA
The DNA here is from genome assembly GCA_029216955.1 of Iris pallida. NCBI lineage: Eukaryota > Viridiplantae > Streptophyta > Magnoliopsida > Asparagales > Iridaceae > Iris > Iris pallida. The sequence continues at coordinate 254,788 of JANAVB010039331.1, read as the reverse complement.
CTATGGTAAATGATATTAAAAATACTGTAAATATTTGGTGAAAAAATATGAGATACTTGAACATTTCCAGTCCTAAATGTACCATACTTTGTTAAAAGCACAGAGAGTGTCCATTCTCCGTTTTCAAAGAACGGAGAATGGCCATTCTCCATGTTTAAGGAACGGAGAATGGCCATTCTCTTGAGAATGGCCATTCTCCGTGTCAAAAGCAAAGAGAACGGCCATTCTCCGTCCATTTGCCGTGTTAAAAGCAAAGAGAATGGCCATTTTCCGTCCATTCGTCGTGTTAAAAGCAAAGAGAATGGCTATTCTCCGTGTTAAAAGCAAAGAGAATGGCCATTCACCGTTCAAAAAAAATATTCTCTTCGAAAATATTATCATTAGAAAAGTAAAAAATATTTCGTCCGATCAATACAGATTTTTTTTAAATATGTGAGCAGATGATCCGCCCGACCTCAGAAGCAGGTTTTCTCAGTTCACCACCACCACCATGACATGTTTCTTTATTAACAAAAAAATTAAATTATTAGATGAAAAATAAGATTTCTGACAATGGCATGGACAGTAAAATTAGAGCGGCGTCGCTGGTACTTTTTCTTGTTCGAGGAGGTTTCGACGACGTCCGACGCGAATCGGACCGATTCTTCTCGGCGCAGCTGGTACTCCTCGTTGTTCTAGGAGGGCTCGACGACGTTCGACGCAATCCGGACCGATTCTTATTTCCTTCTTCATCTTTGTTTCTCTTTCCACCACAACCACCAACACCACCACTACGACGGCCTGTAACCAAAAATTTTTTACGAAATATTAAATTGGATGGACGAAAGAGAGTAAATATGAGTAATTTAGGGCGTTCATTAAAAAATTAAAGTGAAGAATGACTTGCTAAAGCAAGTTACCAACAGGTCAAAAGTCTAAATCAGCATTAAATGATGTTTCTACACTATTATTCAATCCGAACCATTGGATCAACATCCAACGGTCCAAATTTCGGAGGTATCGATACATCCTTTTCCAGTGGATGTATTGTAGAACGACCCTATATATATATATATATATATATATATATATATATATATATATGTGTGTGTGTGTGTGTGTGTGTATGTGTGTGTGTGTGTGTGTGTGTGTGTGTGTGTGTGAAAGATGTTGTGTATGCCTTGGCAGCAGGCGGCTGGAGTGAGCCCGTTCTGGTCGGACGCCCCCCTCCTCGCCACTCCGGCCACCACCCCGGCCGGCATATGGTGGGTCGACTGGCCTGTTGGCCTCCCAGGCCCGGCCACGCCCATCACCGTCATCGCCCCTCCTGGAGGCTGCGCCTGGCCCTCCTCCCCAGGCTGGTCGGACTGCGCCCGGCCCACCTCATCGTGGAGCCCCCCCTCCTCTGCCCGTCGGCATCCCACCGCGCGCCCCCCCTACCTTCCCTACCCCTTCCCCCTTTTCCCCGTCGGCGCCGTCGCCCGCCTCGCCGTCAGAGGCGTCTACGGTCTAGACGTGCCTCTGCGCCGGCAGCTGCTCCGCCTGGTGCACTCGTTTAGCCACCACCACCTCTTGTCGCCCTGCCCGCGGCTCCGTCGGGCGCGTCTCCCCATCCTTACCTCCGCCACTCCCCAGCACTTCCCCCCTCGTCGCTCCTCTCTCACGGCCGGCACCCCGTACCGCAGCGACGGTTTCCACCGCAGCGGCGCCTTCTCTCTTCGGGCCGACGCTTCCCATGTCACGACCCGCACCCTAGAGTTATGGCACGAGAATGTAACAACGCCCAGCCTACGCCGCAGTGTCGGCGGTAGAACGCTGTCCTAGGTCTCATGCATCTAACAGTATAAGGCTAAGCAGTTTATACTCCCCGAATGGGGGTGACATAGCAGAATGTAAACTCAATCACATCTAAGGTAGAGCATAATGGAAGATAGATAAAACATGAAATGCAAAAGAGGTACAGGAGATAGAAGTCTAAGTGTCTAAGATACATAAACCCAGAAGTACATCTCAAAACTCAAATACAGTAATCCACAAGTAAATACAACTCCCGACAAAATGAAATAACTATCTAAACAACCTCTACTGTGTCTCCTCTAGGCTAGCAGGCAATCCCAGGCCATCTGTACAATTTATCAACAGGTCCAGTCATGACAGGAGCGAGCACAGTACATCTCATGCAGTTCATATCATGGCAGAAAATATAAAGCAAGCAATAGAGTAAGATACATGAAACGCTGTAAGAAGATGTACATGAAAACAGGAGAGATATTTGATAACTGGAAATACATACATGATAAGTAAGAACTGTAAGTGACTAGTGATTTAGAGTACGAGATGGCATGTAATTGGCTTAGGTTGAACATGATGTACACGAGTGAACATGTGGGACATCAGCCAATAAGGCTGTGTTGTACATGATAAAACATGAAAAGTAACAGAGTGAACATGATGGGTAAATCACATGACCATTTATACTCATCCCTACCCACAATCAATACACAAGGATCCGTTCTAGTTACGTTACGGATATGATGTTTTGGTTATACAGGAAACACGTAAGGAAACATGAGCGTACATGAAAGAAAATGAGAGTACATGAACGTACATGTAAGAACATGAGAGAACATGAGTGTACATGAATAACGCAGAAACAAGGAATACATGATGTACATGAAACACATGTCATAAAGTATCTGATGCGCCCGCTAAGGGGGATAACATCCCAAGAAGAGATCCATATAGTACCAATCCGTGATGATAACGTGACAGCATCAAGTAAAAGTAATCTAGAGCGAGAATATAATTCGTGACAAGTATGAAACGATCAGAGAATGTACTCGCCTGATATCTGAATGTCCAAGGTAAAGATACTGTCCGAGAAGAGGTGTCTGGCTCCTAATTAGAATAGCACAAGTCACAACATATTCAGAAGCGTAATATAAAGCACTACAATGCATTCTACATGAATCTAGGTCAAATTAGGCCAAAGTCAACCCTTGGTCAACTCTGGTCAACTGCACTAGTCAAACTAGGTCATGTCCTAACCCAGTAAGTCTTACTAGGCCTAACCAAGACTATCCTAGCAAGCACACATCAATACAAGGCTATACAAGCCAACATACACCCAACTCTATATAGCATACAATTATTCAATACTCAAATAGGCAAGAATTCACATTGGATATACACTAGGTAATCTATTAGTTTAAGCTATATATGTCTACACATATATACACATGCATATATTGGTATTCAACATTAGGTCTATAATCATGGCATTTTAAATGGTTATATAAACTTATATATTACAACACAATATGCTAACATATATATAATATACATACATAGCTAAGTTAACTATATTCATAAATATTTATTTAAGAGGCTATGTGTGTGTATGTGAACATGGCAAAGGGGCAAGTGAGGGTTAAATGGGCATACATAGTGTATACATATCAAAGAGTGTCAAATTGTAAGTGAACAATGTGTCAAGTGTGATAGTGTCAACATAGTATAAGGGGGTACATGAGGTAATATAGGATTTGTGTTAACATAGAATATTACATCTCATTAACTTGTATATTGCATACATTACATCTATTATTACATTACATTCATGCTTGCATTCATTCATCATTCATTTATTCTCTTGCACTACTATATGCACCATACATTACATACTATGAAACCTACATATTCATTACAAGCCATACTTATACATGCTTACATTAGATAGGATACTTACACCTCATACATCATTTATTTAACCATTTACTCATGCTTGCATTCTCTATTTAGTTACATAATATATATACATTAACATGGGTTAAAATCAAATAGAACATTATATTACACACAAGGGTGCACAAAATGCATATGCCGAATAGTAACTCCTACTAATAATCAATACTGTACCAACTTAGCATGAACTAAATTCTAGGATTAAAGTATGTTATAGATCTATGTGTTAGCTTTTCGAAAATTTAAACGGATCGCGTTTTCGTTTCCGAAAACTCCCAGAATCGCAAAAACACCGAGAACGCGTTTGTCTTTCGTACAGCTGACACTCAAATAATTCTCCAAAAAGTTACAGAAAGAATTAGGCCTATTAATACATGTTTTTGGAAAGCTAACTTCAATACGCTTCTTTTAAAAAAAACGGGAGATTAAACCGAGCTTTGAGCTAGAAGTTATGACATTTCTAAGTTAGGGCTGAAATTAAAAACGTGGATAAAAATCATGACGGATTTAGATAGTTTGAGCCAAAAGAATACACAATATATATCCTAATTATCCACAACAATAATAGCAATAATAATATGAGGAACCACACTCACAAACTTGATTATATAATCATCATGAACCATTTATTACATATATAAATATAGATACACTCTCATTACAATATATATATATATATATAAATCTATATATGTAACATGAACACATCCACAACACAAAGGACACTCCTATGACCTCCAAATGGACACAAAATGGACACAAATGGAGATACAACCGTGGGGATCATTCCTATGGGTTTAAAATATTCCTATATGTATGAGGAAATGGAAAAGAGAAGGGATTTATACCTCCCGGTAGATCGAATCGAAGAAAAGCCTTCCCGGTAGAGATTCTAAAAGGACACGAACGAGCTCCAAATCCTCCCAAACTTGGGTAGCTTCCTCCTTGGCTAGAATGGAGAAGGAAAGAAGAAGATTTGGTGGTGAAATGGAATGATTTGGTGGAGAAATTGCTAGGGATTGCTCTCTAGAAATTTGGAGAAGAACAAGAGAGAGAGTGTGGATGAGAATAATGAAATGAACTTGAGCCAATCCTCTCCCAAAGTGGCTGGCCATATGGAACTATTTGTCCTATTATGGTAAGGTCCAAAATGCCCCCACTAACCTATTCTATGAGTATTAGGAAAGGGCTAATTGGTTGGGGCTAAATTAGTCATTCTAAAGTCTCTAATCACACTAACCTTATCCATAATAATTAGTCTAACCTCTAACTAAAATATTTCTATCATGTGGACTAAAATTAATATCATGTGGATCATGCCTAGCTAGTGTGTAGGTCCCACTAGAGTCAAACTACCCCCGGGTCCCCGTTTCAAGTCGGATTGAGTTAAAATTCGAACCCGACTCAAATAACCCCAAAACAATATCATAAATAATAAAATAATATCAAAATAATTCAAAGAGGTCAAATACAAAAATATTCTTAGGCCAAAAATGATATTAAAATATTATAATCACATGGTTAGGCTCTAGGTCAAACAGTCTCTAGGGTTTCACTAGCAAAATGTCAAAACCACAAGTCATTGATTTTAATAATTTTAAAATGATTTAAAATCACCAAAAATCATATCATGAATTAAATATTATTATTAAAATAATTATAAACACAAAATTTCAAAATTACCCTCATTTGGGAAACTGGGTGCTACAACTCTACCCACCTTAGAAAAATTTTGTCCTCGAAATTAAAATGTCCATACTCCCTCTAGGTCAAACCCCCACAATCAAAGTTCCAGATTAAAACAAATCATGTGATCAAAAGGATGACATACAGGGCCATGGCATACAGTGGTAGTGAAAGTCTCATCTAGGTATACTAGTCATGCTAACCGAAACGGTCATAGGGTATCAAAACATACAAGCAATTTAGGGTGCTAAACTAGAGAAGTTACAGAAACAACAAACCATCAAAACTGTAAGGCGGTCTACCATCCTATATGAAACTGGTACTTATCAAAACAAAATAAAGGCAACTACCAATTATTTGAAAAAGGGTACAGAAAATCAAATTCAAAAATTAAGGAATTGAAAATCACTTGCATTGAAATCCAAATCACAATATATATATACAAAGAGAGCGTTAGAGAGGAAAAACTAGCATTATGTAATGTTATGTGGTTTGTGTGTGTATGGGTGTATGTGAAATATACATGAAATTGTATATGAGCTATCCTGTTACACTACTCATGGCATATGGGTTAACAACCTACAATACACAACCTATTTATTCATAACATGCATGGCTAACCATAAACATCTATAAGAGGTAGAGATTTAGTTATGTATATACATATATTATAACATGTATGCCTAAGCTCTATATATATCTATACAAGTATGTGATCATAACATAAAGAGGAAATGTTAGGTTACATGACAGCGTATACTAAGTTAGGGTGTGTGTGTGTCCTTGTACAGGGTTATAGCTTAGTATTGAAAGGTTAAACCCAATTTTAGTTCAGCATTTACATACAAAATCTGAAAATAAGCTAACATTTAAACCAGTGTAATATTAACATAATGCAGTATCAGATTTTACAAATTTAACATAACTTAACCAATTTCTCTAAAAATTGAAACTCTGCAGATATCATACATGTGCAGTTATGTAGACAAAACTAATAACATAAAATTTATATTTAAATTACGAATTTAAACTGGAAAAGCAGAAAACCAAAAATATTGGGGTTTTGAAAATTTTAACATTATGTATTTAGATAGGTGGAAAATCAAGTGTAGCATGCATAAGTGTCAGGAAAGTGTCTGCTATATATATTCATATACATATTCTCATGTCCCAAAATAAAAATTTAATTCCACGTTAAGACCAACATTTAGATTCCTACCAAGATTGTAAAGCAGGTGATTGACGAAATCAAGACAGTTTTATTATTATCTAATACAAGAATAATAGCAAGAAAGAAATAACAATAAAACCTGTTTTTCTTAACTGTTTAAAGAAGAACCATTTTGAAACCCAGAGCTAAATTATCAAATCCAAGATAAAGTCTAGCAAAATTATCGATTCATTGTATTAAGAAGAAACTCATAGCAAGAAGTTACACAAGGTTTATAAAAACAGCTAAACCTACTCCTAAGTTAAATAATTAGAAACAAAACAAAACAAACCAATTAATAATTCTTTTTTTTTGAAGGAATGCAACAAAAGTAGAGAAACATGCTCGAAAACATTTAAGGTACAATCTGATAATCATATGCGTCTATCCAAAATTATGGTACTCTAAATCCTCGTTATACTAGTGAGCAAGGCTACGATAATCACAGAGCCCTTGACTTATGCACATACCTCTAGAATCATGGTATTTAACATTTTCGCGGTGCCGCTAGCTTGGCTGCGAAAACCTTAAATTCCCACACCCGAGAAATATATTCAGAGTCAGACTATATGTCCTCACCATGCTGGCTAATGTGACTATAGAAGAATAGATTCCATAACATAGATGACCTAGCCCATATAATTTCATCTTGTCAAAAAAAATTAAATTAAATCAACAATAAATATCCATAAATCAAATCAAATTTATCAACGAACTTCAAAATTCAAAATGAACAAAAATCCATCAAAATACAACTCGGATGCAACAGCTATCATCAAGATTCAAAATTCGACAATCATTCATCAAAATCAATGAATACAACTCAAATTCAACCATAATCCATCAAAATCAAATTTAACAACAGTACGTAAAAATAAATCAAATCAAGGAAAAAAAGAGTTCTCAAATCAAAGTTAAAATAAGATTCTCAAGGGTCGTTCCGGAAATCTCTCAAGGGTTCCTAACTGTGATTGAGTACCTTCAAGATATATCCTATTCCTACTGCAGGCTGTAGTGGTACTCAAGTTCGAATACCACTACATAAACTCGACCTACATGGGCCACCACTAAAAATGTGTCACGACCCGTACCCTAGAGTTAGGGCACGAGAACGTAACAACGCCCAGCCTACACCGCAGTGTCAGCGGTAGAACGTTGTCCTAGGTCTCATGCATCTAACAGTATAAGGCTAAGCAGTTTATACTCCCCGAATGGGGGTGACATAGCAGAATGTAAACTCAATCACATCTAAGGTAGAGCATAATGGAAGATAGATAAAACATGAAATCCAAAAGAGATACAGGAGATAGAAGTCTAAGTGTCTAAGATACATAAACCCAGAAGTACATCTCAAAACTCAAATACAGTAATCCACAAGTAAATACAACTTCCGACAAAATGAAATAACTATCTAAACAACCTCTACTGTGTCTCCTCTAGGCTAGCAGGCAATCCCAGGCCATCTGTAAAATTTATCAACAGGTCCAGTCATGACAGGAGCGAGCACAGTACATCTCATGCAGTTCATATCATGGCAGGAAATATAAAACAAGCAACAGAGTAAGATACATGAAACGTGGTAAGAAGATGTACATGAAAACAGGAGAGATATTTAATAACTGGAAATATATACATGATAAGTAAGAACTGTAAGTAACTAGTGATTTAGAGTATGAGATGACATGTAATTGGCTTAGGTTGAACATGATGTACATGAGTGAACATGTGGTACATCAGCCAATAAGGCTGTGTTGTACATGATAAAACATGAAAAGTAACAGAGTGAACATGATGGGTAAATCACATGACCATTTATACTCACCCCTACCCACAATCAATATACAAGGATCCGTTCTAGTTACGTTACGGACATGATGTTTTGGTTATATAGGAAACACATGAGAAAACATGAGCGTACATGAAAGAACATGAGAGTACATGAACGTACATGTAAGAACACGAGAGAACATGAGTGTACATGAATAACGCAGAAACAAGGAATACATGATGTACATGAAACACATGTCATAAAGTATCCGATGCGCCCGCTAAGGGGGATAACATCCCAAGAAGAGATCCATATAGTACCAATCCGTGATGATAACGTGACAGCATCAAGTAAAAGTAATCTAGAGCGAGAATATAATTCGTGACAAGTATAAAACGATCAGAGAATGTACTCGCCTGATATCTGAATGTCCAAGGTAAAGATACTGTCCGAGGAGAGGTATCTGGCTCCTAATTAGAACAGCACAAGTCACAACATGTCCAGAAGGGTAATATAAAGCACTACAATGCATTCTACATGAATCTAGGTCAAATTAGGCCAAAGTCAACCCTTGGTCAACTCTGGTCAACTGCACTAGTCAAACTAGGTCATGGCCTAACCCAGCAAGTCTTACTAGGCCTAACTAAGACTATCCTAGCAAGCACACATCAATATAAGGCTATACAAGCCAACATACACCCAACTCTATATAGCATGCAATTATTCAATACTCAATAGGCAAGAATTCACATTGGATATACACTAGGTAATCTATTACTTTAAGCTATATATGTCTACACATATATACACATGCATATATTGGTATTCAATATTAGGTCTATAATCATAGCATTTCAAATGGTTATATAAACTTATATATTACAACACAATATGCTAACATATATATAATATACATACATAGCTATGTTAACTATATTCATAAATACTTATTTAAGAGGCTATGTGTGTGTATGTGAACATGGCAAAGGGGCAAGTGAGGGATAAATGGGCATACATAGTGTATACATATCAAAGAGTGTCAAAGTGTAAGTGAACAAAGTGTCAAGTGTGATAGTGTCAACATAGTGTAAGGGGGTACATGAGGTAATATAGGATTTGTGTTAACATAGAACATTATATCTCATTAACTTGTATATTGCATACATTACATCTATTATTACATTACATTCATGCTTGCATTCATTCATCATTCATTTATTCTCTTGCACTACTATATGTACCATACATTACATACTATGAAACCTACATATTCATTACAAGCCATACTTATACATGCTTACATTAGATAGGATACTTACACCTTATACATCATTTATTTAACCATTTACTCATGCTTGTATTCTCTATTTAGTTACATAACATATATACATTAAAATGGGTTAAAATCAAATAGAACATTATATTACACACAAGGGTGCACAAAATGCATATGCCGAATAGTAACTCCTACTAATAATCAATACTGTTCCAACTCAGCATGAACTAAATTCTAGGATTAAAGTATGTTATAGATCTATGTGTTAGCTTTCCGAAACTTTAAACGGATCGCGTTTTCGTTTCCGAAAACTCCCAAAATCGCGAAAACACTGAGAACGCGTTTGTCTTTCGTACAGCTGACACTCAAATAATTCTCCAGAAAGGTACAGAAAGAATTAGGCCTATTAATACATGTTTTTAGAAAGCTAACTTCAATACGCTTCTTTTAAAAAAATGGAAGATTAAACCGAGCTTTGAGCTAGAAGTTATGACATTTCTAAGTTAGGGCTGAAATTAAAAACGTGGATAAAAATCATGACGGATTTAGATAGTTTGAGCCAAAAGAATACACAATATATATCCTAATTATCCACAACAATAATAGCAATAATAATATGAGGAACCACACTCACAAACTTTATTATATAATCATCATGAACCATTTATTATATATATAAATATAGATACACTCTCATTACAATATATATATATATATAAATCTATATATGTAACATGAACACATCCACAACACAAAGGACACTCCTATGACCTCCAAATGGACACAAAATGGACACAAATGGAGATACAACCGTGGGGATCATTCCTATGGGTTTAAAATATTCCTATATGTAAGAGAAAATGAAAAAAAGAAGGGATTTATACCTCCCGGTAGATCGAATCGAAGAAAAGCCTTCCCGGAGCGACACCGACACGTAGAGATTCCAAAAGGACACGAACGAGCTCCGAATCCTCCCAAACTTGGGTAGCTTCCTCCTTGGCTAGAATGGAGAAGGAAAGAAGAAGATTTGGTGGTGAAATAGAATGATTTGGTGGAGAAATTGCTAGGGATTGCTCGCTAGGAATTTGGGGAAGAACAAGAGAGAGAGTGTGGATGAGAATAATGAAATGAACTTGAGCCTATCCTCTCCCAAAGTGGCTGGCCATATGGGGCTATTTGTCCTATTATGGTAAGGTCCAAAATGCCCCCACTAACCTATTCTATGAGTATTAGGAAAGGGCTAATTGGTTGGGACTAAATTAGTCATTCTAAAGTCTCTAATCACACTAACCTTATCCATAATAATTAGTCTAACCTCTAACTAAAATATTTCTATCATGTGGACTAAAATTAATATCATGTGGGCCATGCCTAACTAGTGTGTGGGTCCCACTAGAGTCAAACTACCCCCGGGTCCCCGTTTCAAGTCGGATTGAGTTGCAATTCGAACCCAACTCAAATAACCCCAAAACAATATCATAAATAATAAAATAATATCAAAATAATTCAAAGAGGTCAAATGCAAAAATATCCTTAGGCCAAAAATGACATTAAAATATCATAATCACATGGTTAGGCTCTAGGTCAAACAGTCTCTAGGGTTTCACTAGCAAAACGTCAAAACCACAAGTCATTGATTTGAATAATTTTAAAATGATTTAAAATCACCAAAAATCATATCATGAATTAAATATTATTATTAAAATAATTATAAACACAAAATTTCAAAATTACCCTCATTTGGGAAACTGGGTGCTACATCCCTCCACAGCGGCGCCTCCCTCCTCCTGGACGGCGCCTCCCCCCTGTCACGACCCGCACCCTAGAGTTAGGGCACGAAAAGTGGGTACGTCCAGCCTACGCCGCAGTGTCGGCGGTAGAACGCTGTCCTAGGTCTCATGCATCTAACAGTATAAGGCTAAACAGTTTATACTTCCTGAATGGGGGTGACATAGCAGATACAGACTCAATCACATCTAAGGTAGAGCATGATAAGGATAGATAAAACATGAAATCCAAAAGAGGTACAACAGAGAGAAATCTAAGTGTCTAAGATACACAATTCCAAAAAATACATTTCAAATCTCCAAACTCAGATACAGTAATCCATAAAGTAAATACAACTCCAGACAATTGAAATAACTATCTAAACAACCTCTAATGTGTCTCCTCTAGGTTAGCAGGCAATCTCCAAGCTATCTGTAAAATTTATCAACGGGTCCAGTCGGGACAGGAGCGAGTACAGTACATCTCAACAATATCATAACAGGTTAGGAAATATAAACATGCTAGAGAGTAAGATACAGGATCTGAAGAAATAACATGATGAAAAAGAGAGAGACTGTAAGTAAATAGCTACACTATATAGAGAACTATCAGTGACTAGTGATTCAGAGCACAAGATGGTTATGTAAACGGTACGATGTTGTACACGAGTAATCTACAGAGGTTGTACACGAGTAATTTACTGGATTGATTACATAACCACTTCTACTCCCCCGCCCCAATCAATACACAAGGATCAAGCTAAGTTATGTTATTGCACACGAAGTATAGTCGCACACGAGATCATGTGAATACATGAATATATACGATTTTATACGATTTGTATACGAATGTCACGAATACAAGGAGTACACGATGTTCACGATAAACTACACGAACACAAATACCCGATGTATCCGCTAAGGGGATAACATCGCACAATAAGATCCATATAGTACTAATCCGTGTTTCCAACGTGTTAGCATCATGTAAAGTAATCTAAAGCAGGAAATATAATCCTAAACAAGATATAAAATGATCAGAGAATGTACACGCCTGATATCTGAATGTCCAAGGTAAAGATACTGTCCAAGGAGAGGTATTTGGCTCCTAATTAGAATAGCACAAGTCATAACATGTCCAGAAGGGTAATAAAAAGTACTACAATGCATTCAACATGAATCTAGGTCAAACTAGGCCAAAGTCAACCCTTGATCAACTCTGGTCAACTGTACTAGTCAAACTAGGTCAAACTAGGTCATGTCCTAACCCAGCAAGTCTTACTAGGCCTAACTAAGACTATCCTAGCAAGCACACATCAATATAAGGCTATACAAGCCAACATACACCCAACTCTATATAGCATGCAATTATTCAATACTCAATAGGCAAGAATTCACATTGGATATACACTAGGTAATCTATTACTTTAAGCTATATATGTCTACACATATATACACATGCATATATTGGTATTCAATATTAGGTCTATAATCATGGCATTTCAAATGGTTATATAAACTTATATATTACAACACAATATGCTAACATATATATAATATACAAACATAGCTAAGTTAACTATATTCATAAATACTTATTTAAGAGGCTATGTGTGTGTATGTGAACATGGCAAAGGGGCAAGTGAGGGATAAATAGGCATACATAGTGTATACATATCAAAGAGTGTCAAAGTGTAAGTGAACAAAGTGTCAAGTGTGATAGTGTCAACATAGTGTAAGGGGGTACATGAGGTAATATAGGATTTGTGTTAACATAGAACATTATATCTCATTAACTTGTATATTGCATGCATTACATCTATTATTACATTACATTCATGCTTGCATTCATTCATCATTCATTTATTCTCTTGCACTACTATATACACCATACATTACATACTATGGAACCTACATATTCATTACAAGCCATACTTATACATGCTTATATTAGATAGGATACTTACACCTCATACATCATTTATTTAACCATTTACTCATGCTTGCATTCTCTATTTAGTTACATAATGTATATACATTAATATGGGTTAAAATCAAATAGAACATTATATTACACACAAGGGTGCACAAAATACATATGCCGAATAGTAACTCCTACTAATAATCAATACTGTACCATCTCATTATGAATTAAAATCTAGGATTAAAGTATGTTATAGATCTATGTGTTAGCTTTCCGAAACTTCAAATGGATCGCGTTTTCATTTCCGTAAACTCCCGGAATCGCGAAAACACCGAGAACGTGTTTGTCTTTAATACAGCTGACACTCAAATAATTCTCTAGAAAGTTACAGAAAGAATTAGGCCTATTAATACATGTTTTTGGAAAGCTAACTTCAATACGCTTCTTTTAAAAAAAACGGGAGATTAAACCGAGCTTTAAGCTAGAAGTTATGACATTTCTAATTTAGGACTGAAATTAAAAACGTGGATAAAAATCATGACGGATTTAGATAGTTTGAGCCAAAAGAATACACAATATATATCCTAACTATCCACAACAATAATGACAATAATAATATGAGGAACCACACTCACAAACTTGATTATATAATCATCATGAACCATTTATTACATATATAAATATAGATACATTCTCATTACAGTATATATAAATATAACATGAACACATCTATAAGAGATACATGAATGAAATGTAAAGTACTCAAGAACACATCTCTACATATTCAAATCTGAGATTTAATATGAATTAATTCATTTAATCAATATTTTAAATATAAAGTGTGTCCAAGTTTGGGGGTTTTCCCCATGAACACAAAACACAACAATAATACAATAGAAATCTCTAAAGGACACATAATGGACACAAGAGGACACAAAATAGGGACACAATAATGGGGGTCATTCCTATGGTTAAAACTTTCCTAAATGTAAAATGGAGAAATAAAAGAGAAGGAAATATTACCTAAAGGAGAGAAAATCCAAGGAGAAAGGCTTCTTCCTTAGGAGAGCTTGAGAGCACTTGGGGAAGAAGACTTCTCAAAGAAAGGAAATAAGGTGGGAGTCCTATTAGGACCGGCCACAATAGTTATCCCCCTTCATTGAATATTACAAGTTTGCCCCTCCCTTAGTTACAAGTGTTTAAAACAATTTTGGTTAGGATTTGGGGGTAAAAGGGTCAAAATAAAAACTCTAAATGGTTAACCTAATAATTAGGATTATGACTAATCTTTCTAACATGACTAATTAAAATGTGGGCCATGGCTAACTAATGCATGGATCCAACTAGAGTCTAAGTTACCCCGGGTCCCCGTTACAAGTCGGATTGAGATGAAATTCGAACCCGACTCAAATAATCCCAAAATAAAATCGTAAATAATAAAATAATATCAAAATAATTCAAAGAGGACAAATGCAAAATATCTTTAGGCCAGAAATGACATTAAAATATCATAATCATATGGTTAGGCTCTAGGTCAAACAGTCTCTAGGATTTCACTAGCAAAACGTTAAAACCACAAGTCATTGATTTAAATAATTTTAAAATGATTTAAAATCACCAAAAATTATATCATGAATTAAATATCATTATTAAAATAATTATAAACACGAAATTTTGAAATTACCCTCATTTGGAAAACTGGGTGCTACAACTCTACCCACCTTAGAAAAATTTCATCCTCGAAATTTAAGATCGATAGTACTCCTTCTAGAGCCTCTAACCTACCCAATATCTAAGGTAACACTTCCTAACACTGGAATAATAAACGGACATCTAAATAGTATCAATCTAGGAATACCTCCAACACTGCTCTGCTGTACGGCGGTAATGGAACTTCAATAAAATATGCACTGGAACCTATATCCAAGGGACTGGACCTATTTTAAAGTGGTCTTAACTAAGGATGAAAAGGAACTGATCATAGGCTATAGGTATGCTCAAACTATTATCTTCCTATTAACCATCTATTAATATATTCTATTACCATTGGAACGATGCATTACTAAGACATATAGGCCCCTATCTCTCATAACACATTTATACTCACCAAAAGACTAGTACATCCTATCAAGGCTGATACTATAATCTCTCATAAATCTCATAAGCTACATGTTTATAGACACACATCTCCACATCAAGGACTAACCTATATATATCTACAACTGATGCTAATGGGGTGACGTCCCTATTTTCCAACAATCAAGGTCTAATTTTTTTAATCTAAATTATGCAATTTGAAGGAATAGTATACAAGGTCAGGGCATACCGTAGCAGTTGGAAGTCTCACCTAGGTACACTAATCATTCTAGGTCAAAACAGTACTATGGTATCAACACACAAACAATCTAGGGTGTCCTAATTGGGAAGGTAAGGGAACAACAATCATCAAGGTTGTAGGGCTGTCTACCATCCTATATAAAAATTGGTCATTAACAAGCAACTAAGAAATTATTAAAAGGTTACTATTCCATAAAATGGCAAAAATTAAAAATTTAGGCACAACAAATCACAATTAGATTTTTGTCTTGACACGATCTAAGTTAATCAATTTCGGGATAAAACGAGATTTGGGCAAGAAGGGAAATCAATAAAATCAAAGTATGAGCACGAGTATCCAATGATGGAGGTTCAGGTCATGATTAAATTTAATTCGACTGAGTACGAATACGAGGTTCATAGGCGATGAAAAGATTTCAAGGAGAATTGCCAAGGCTGTCGCGAATGAGACTCTAGGGTCAAGTTTAACTATGTCTCCATTCTCGTAGATTGATACATGAAAAAGCGAACCAAAGTGCAATAGGTTGATCAGACCATCACGTACCGGTTCTGATTAGACAATATGTTAGTGGGTGGCCACCCAATAAAATATGTCATGACCAAGCTCGAAAATAGATAAGCTTGCAAAACTAAGGCTAATTTAGCAGCACAAGATATAAGGGTGGTAATGATGAAAGGAATTACATAGTCCAAGTTTCTTAACCAACGGGTCAAGTAATCAGATAAGGTATAAGGTTAAGCATATAAGGAAACAAGCAGTACACCATCACAGGTCGGGTCGAAAGAATTGAGTCAAGGCTGGATTTCTAATTGAAATAAGAAGAAATTTAGTATAATGGTAGAGGTTATAGTTTAGCCAGTTGACCAGAAAATCATATCAAGAAAATAGAGTACAAGAAGACGGGTTTTAGTGGGACATGATATACCTACACGGAGGTGAGCTCGTCTAGGTCTTGCATATAAGATTTGTTGGAGGGTAACAGCTAGTATTATATTCCGAATATCAAAGTCACGATAAGGAACGTCAAAGGATCTCAATTAGAAAGTGGGAGTTCAAGAGGTGGTAATTAATGCACAAAAATAATGAAGATCGAGTTAGTCATCTGCTTCTGATACTCTTAAGTTTATCTGGTCATAACTTGCCAATCATATCTTTACCTCACCAGTCTCCATATGAAAATTTAACCTTTACTTAAACCCTTACCATGACTACCGTAGGCAATTCCCAATTTCCAAACATCCGTCTTGAAGCACAGCCCTCACATTTAGGAATCAATATTAACCGTTTATTTAAATTTCCAAGTTCTTTCACCTTGTCTTAAATTTGACCTAAAACCTCTAAATACCGTTTACGAATTCCTTGAACTTGTTCAAATTGTTCTCCTCGTATTATTTAATTTAAATCTCTAGGCCTTACAAAACTTATCTTCCATCATAAAATCAACTTCCGTATTTTCTTCGACATACACCCTTGAATATTATTCTCCTAAAAATATTTCACAACAATCTCTAAACTTCCATAACTTTGTGTTCTCTCTATCCCTAGTCATTTCCTCGCAACATCTTGTTTAATATCCTTATTAAACACAATTAACTTCTCTTTTCCATTACTAACCTTCTACATAGCCTCAGAGTAAAAGTTTTCCCCAGAATCAATAACCAAGATTTTCTAAGTTCTCAAAACTAGTTTGACCTCTGATATCCTCATTAGTTTTGAATACACCTATAAACTATCTCATAACCCCAAAATTTTTCTAAATGTAATTGTTTCCAGATTGGCAGTATACATCTCTTTATTCTATTCGAGACCTTTACCACATTTCTATCTCAAGTTTCCATATGGAACACTCCACATTTAATTTCCTTTAGATCATCATAAAATAACCAGTTACGTCTTCTCTGAGCTACATAATTTACGTAACTTACTTAGCCTTCCCCATGCAAAAGATACGAAGATTCAAGGGTTTCAAAGTACATCTGGTAGGGACGACAAGATATGGGTGATTAATGTAATGAGACAGAGTTTAAGATAAGAGGTAAATAAGAATGCAAAAAAATAATGGCGAGAAAGAATAATGAAGATATGTTCCTTCTCATCGGTTCAAACGAGAGGAACCCATCAAGCTTGAATTCAATAGCAAGGAATGAGGGTTAATCCAAACAAGAGGAAAAGGAATTCCAATTGAAGTTCAAAATGAGTTTCTCAGGGGTCGTCCCAGAAATCTCTCAAAGAATCCTAAGTGTGATTGAGTACCTTGGATTTGAAAATATTAATCTAAATACAAAATTAAATCAACAACTACAAAATTTTATCAAAATCATCAACTAATACCAGGATTCAAAGTTCTACAATGAATCCACAAAATCAAATTCAAATCAAGGAAAAAGGTGAATCAAAACAAGGAAAAGGAGTTTAAATCGGAATTCAAAATGAGGTTCTCAAGGGTCATCCCAGGAATCTCTCAAGGAATCCTAACAGTGATTGAGTATCCTCTCATCCTAACATCTTAATTTATATATCCTATAGCAGGCTCGTAGTAGTACAACTAAGTCGTTGCGCTACTACAAAATCACACTAATGCGAATGTCGACCTGTATGGGCCACCACTAAAAATGTGTCACAACCTGCATCCTAAAGTTAGGGCACGAGAAGTGGGTACGTCCAGCCTACGCCGCAGTGTCGACGGTAGAACGCTATCCTAGGTCTCATGCATCTAACAGTATAAGGCTAAACAGTTTATACTCCCCGAATGGGGGTGACATAGCAGATACAGACTCAATCACATCTAAGGTACAGCATGATAAGGATAGATAAAATATGAAATCCAAAAGAGGTACAACAGAGAGAAATCTAAGTGTCTAAGATACACAAATCCAAAAAATACATCTCAAATCTCCAAACTCAGATACACTAATCTATAAAGTAAATACAACTCCAGACAATTGAAATAACTATCTAAACAACCTCTAATGTGTCTCCTCTAGGCTAGCAGGCAATCTCCAAGCTATCTGTAAAATTTATCAACGGGTCCAGTCAGGACAGGAGCGAGTACAGTATATCTCAACAATATCATAACAGGTTAGGAAATATAAACATGCTAGAGAGTAAGATACAGGATCTGAAGAAATAACATGATAAAAATGAGAGAGACTGTAAGTAAATAGCTACACTATATAGAGAACTATCAGTGACTAGTGATTCAGAGCACAAGATGGTTATGTAAACGGCACGATATTGTACACGAGTAATCTACAGAGGTTGTACACGAGTAATCTACTGGATTGATTACATAACCACTTCTACTCCCCCGCCCCAATCAATACACAAGGATCAAGCTAAGTTATGTTATTGCACACGAAGTATAGTTGCACACGAGATCATGTGAATACATGAATATATACGATTTCACACGATTTGTACACGAATGTCACGAATATAAGGAGTACACGATGCTCACGATAAAGTACACGAACACGAATACCCGATGTATCCGCTAAGGGGATAACATCGTACAACAAGATCCATATAGTATTAATCCGTGTTTCCAACGTGTCAGCATCATGTAAAGTAATCTAAAGCAGGAAATATAATCCTAAATAAGATATAAAATAATCAGAGAATGTACTCGCCTGATATCTGAATGTCCAAGGTAAAGATACTGTCCAAGGAGAGGTATCTGGCTCCTAATTAGAACAGCACAAGTCACAACATGTCCAGAAGGGTAATATAAAGCACTACAATGCATTCTACATGAATCTAGGTCAAACTAGGTCAAAGTCAACCCTTGGTCAACTCTGGTCAACTGCACTAGTCAAACTAGGTCAAACTAGGTCATGTCCTAACCCAGCAAGTCTTACTAGGCCTAACCAAGACTATCCTAGCAAGCATACATCAATACAAGGCTATACAAGCCAACATACACCCAACTCTATATAGCATGCAATTATTCAATACTCAATAGGCAAGAATTCACATTGGATATACACTAGGTAATCTATTACTTTAAGCTATATATGTCTACACATATATACACATGTATATATTGGTATTCAACATTAGGTCTATAATCATGGCATTTCAAATGGTTATATAAACTTATATATTACAACACAATATGCTAACATATATATAATATACATACATAGCTAAGTTAACTATATTCATAAATACTTATTTAAGAGGCTATGTGTGTGTATGTGAACATGGCAAAGGGGCAAGTGAGGGTTAAATGGGCATACATAGTGTATACATATCAAAGAGTGTCAAAGTGTAAGTGAACAAAGTGTCAAGTGTGATAGTATCAACATAGTGTAAGGGGGTACATGAGGTAATATAGGATTTGTGTTAACATAGAATATTATATCTCATTAACTTGTATATTGCATACATTACTTCTATTATTACATTACATTCATGCTTGCATTCATTCATCATTCATTTATTCTCTTGCACTACTATATGCACCATACATTACATACTATGGAACCTATACATTCATTACAAGCCATACTTATACATGCTTACATTAGATAGGATACTTATACCTCATACATCATTTATTTAACCATTTACTCATGCTTGCATTCTCTATTTAGTTACATAATGTATATATATTAACATGGGTTAAAATCAAATAGAACATTATATTACACACAAGGGTGCACAAAATACATATGCCGAATAGTAACTCCTTCTAATAATCAATACTGTACCATCGCAGCATGAATTAAAATCTAGGATTAAAGTATGTTATAGATCTATGTGTTAGCTTTCCGAAACTTCAAACGGATCGCGTTTTCGTTTCCGGAAACTCCCGAAATCGCGAAAACACCGAGAACGCGTTTGTCTTTCATACAGCTGACACTCAAATAATTCTCCAAAAAGTTACAGAAAGAATTAGGCCTATTAATACAGGTTTTTGGAAAGCTAACTTCAATACGCTTCTTTTAAAAAAAAAGGGAGATTAAACCGAGCTTTAAGCTAGAAGTTATGACATTTCTAAGTTAGGACTGAAATTAAAAACGTGGATAAAAATCATGACAGATTTAGATAGTTTGAGCCAAAAGAATACACAATATATATCCTAATTATCCACAACAATAATGACAATAATAATATGAGGAACCACACTCACATACTTGATTATATAATCATCATGAACCATTTATTACATATATAAATATAGATACACTCTCATTACAATATAATCATCAAGATCCCCACACTTTTTGCATCCCCATGCATCCCCCCTATTTGCACCGTTGGATTGTGCTTTAAGTCATCTAATCTTAACCATTGATTTACTAATGGTTAAGATTAGATGACTTAAAGTACATCAAACGGATGTGAACATGGGGATGCATGGGGATGCAAAAATTATGGGGATGCCTATCCTTCCTCATATATATATATATATATATATATATATATATATATATATATATATATATATATATATATAACATGAACACATCTATAAGAGATACATGAATAAAATGTAAAGTACTCAAGAACACATCTCTACATATTCAAATTTGAGATTTAATATGAATTAATTCATTTAATCAATATTTTAAATATAAAGTGTGTCCAAGTTTGGGGGTTTTCCCCATGAACACAAAACACAACAATAATACAATAGAAATCCCTAAAGGACACATAATGGACACAAGATGACACAAAATAGGGACACAACATTGGGATCATTCCTATGGTTAAAACTTTCCTAAATGCAAAATGGAGAAATAAAAGAGAAGGAAATATTACCTAAAGGAGAGAAAATCCAAGGAGAAAGGCTTCTTCCTTGGGAGAGCTTGAGAGCACTTGGGGAAGAAGACTTCTCAAAGAAAGGAAATGAGATGGGAGACCTATTAGGGCCGGCCACAATGGTTATCCCCCCCTTCATTGAATATTACAAGTTTGCCCCTCCCTTAGTTACAAGTGTTTAAAACAATTTTGGTTAGGGTTTGGGGGTAAAAGGGTCAAAATAAAAACTCTAAATGGTTAACCTAATAATTAGGATTATGACTAATCTTTCTAACTTGACTAATTAAAATGTGGGCCATGGCTAACTAATGCATGGGTCCAACTAGAGTCTAAGTTACCCCGGGTCCCCGTTACAAGTCGGATTGAGATGAAATTCGAACCCGACTCAAATAATCCCAAAACAATATCATAAATAATAAAATAATATCAAAATAGTTCAAACCGGTCAAATGTAAAATATCCTTAGGCCAGAAATGATATTAAAATATCATAATCACATGGTTAGGCTCTAGGTCAAACAGTCTCTAGGGTTTCACTAGCAAAACGTTAAAACCACAAGTCATTGATTTAAATAATTTTAAAATAATTTAAAATCACCAAAAATCATATCATGAATTAAATATCATTATTAAAATAATTATAAACATAAAATTTTGAAATTACCCTTATTTGGAAAACTGGGTGCTATACCCCCTCCTGGACGGCGCCTCCCTCCTCTGCGGAGGCCGAGTTCTTAGCCATCCGGTGGCCGGCCCCCCCGCCACCTCTCGGCGGCGCAGGTCTGGTCACCGCATCCTCCTCTCCTCCCTCCTCAGCGCTCCCTCCTGCGTCGGCGACCCCCTTCTCGTGGGCCTTGGCGGTCGCGCAGCGGCCCGCGACCCCCGTTTCGGCCTCCGCGGTGCGTCCTCCATCCTCGGCAATTTCCTTTCCCCCTCCGTCAGCGGTCGACATTCTCCAGCCGGCGGCGTCGCCGCCCTCGACGTCCGCCCCCCGCTACGAGCTTTGGAGCTTCCCGAAGTCGCATGCGGGCGGGTGCGGGTCCGTCAGCTAGTCGTCGGCCATTCTTGGCCTCCAGGAGGTCGAGCCCTTGGCTTCCTCCGCCCGACGGGCTGCCTTACCCCCTCTTCTCCCCCTTACCCCCCCACCCCTCCCTCTCTCCCGAGCGTTGCCCTGCCCGTCCCACCGGCGGCCGTAGGCGCTTCGACCCCAGATCCCTGCCTCCCCTGCCATCCCCTCCCCGTCTCGCCGAAAGTCGGCCCCCACCCCGCCGGCATCCACCTGCCACACCTCCTCCGTCGCCTAGTCTCCGCGTGTCGTGCCGGCGACGGGCCTGAGGCCCCTCGTGCAGGTCACCAGCCTTGCGTTGCGTGCAGCCGCTTGGGGCAGTACTCCCGCTCCTAGGGCACTGCGCCCACCTACCCATCTAGGGCCCCGCGCCCACCCACCCAGCATCGGTATCCCTTGCCACCGCTGGCTCCGGGCGTCCCCCTACGCGGCATCCCCGCCCTCCTCGCCGGGGCCGCCGTCCCCCGCCCTCCTCCCTTGGGCGGAGCTGCGTGCCGTCCCTTCCCCATCGCCGGCGTACCCTCCGGCTCTGCGCTACTATTGCCAGAGCGTCTGGCCTCGGTAGGCGCGCTGGGGCGGGGCCCGAGACCCCCCCGCGAGGACTACACCCACATCGGGTCGCGCGTCCATCACTTTGGGCAGTGTGCCCATCTCGCATGGGGCTCCCCCCGGATTCCAAATTTTGAATTTTCTCTCCTCTTTCAATATTAGAATTCCAAAAAAAAATAAAAATAAAAAAATCTACCAGTGAGCCCACACGCCCCCTTAGGGTCGAGCGCCTACACCCGCCCACCCTCTTTGATTTCTAATTTCGAAATTTTTTGAAATTTCAAAATTTACCTTATGTATTTTCTACTTTGCTTATCAGGGCTTTTTTGTGTGTTTTGGACCCTGGCACCTGTACTGCTCGTTAAGAGCCACTTTTACTATTCAATAAAATGCTGTTTGGATATATATATATATATATATGTATATATATATATATATAAAATATATACATATATATATATATATATATATATATATATATATACGAAGAAATGAGGAGCAAGAGTCAGCAGGCGGTAGGCGGGTGCCCGCTCTGTTCGGGAGCCCCTCCCCTAGCCCCTCTCCTCGCTACTCCGACCCCCGCCCCGGTCGGATTCTGGTGGCTCGGCTGGCCAGTTGGCCTCCCAGGCCCGGCCACGCCCTATGGCGTCTTCGTCCCCCTAGGAGGGTACCCCTCCTCCCCGGGCTGGCCGGGCTTCGCCTGGCCCACCACCCAGTGGGGCCCCCCACCTCTCCTCGCCGGATCCCCGTCGAGTGGATTCCCTCACTCCACGACCCACTTCCTCCATCATCCCAGTCGTCGCCGCCATCATCCTCTACGGAAGCGGCGCCTCCGGTCTAGGCGAGTGCATGCGCCGGCTGCCGCTGAGCCTGGTGCGCCCGTTCAGCGACCCCCTCCTCTAGTCGCCCCTCCCGCGGCTCCGCCGGTCGCGTCTCACCTTCCGACGTCGACCCCCTCCCCGGAGCCCCCAACGCTCGCTGCTCCTCTCTCGTGGACGGTGCCTCCCGCCACAGCGGCGGCCCCCCCACCCTCGAAGGCGGCCGATTTCTTAGCACTTCAGTGGCCGACGCCCTCTCCGGCTTTCGACGGTGCTGGTCCGGTCCCCGCCTCCGACGGAGTTCCCACCTGCTTCAGAGGCCCCCTTATCATGGGCCATGGTGGCCGCGCAACGGCCCGCGTACCCCTCTGCAGCCACCGTGCAGTGGCCTTCTTTGAGCCCCTCCTCCTCGTCGGGTGGTGCCCCCTCTGCCTGCAGCGACGACGCCCTCGACGTTCGCCCATCGGTACGACCTCCGGAGCCACCCGAGGTCGCACGCTGGAGGGATCGCCCACTAGCAGCCGGCCGACCTTAGGCCTCCCAGAGGTCGAGTCCTCTAATCCTTCCGCCCGACGGGCTAGCCGCCCTGCCGCCGCCTTTCTTAGCATGTACCCCCCTCTGTCCCTCCCCCTCCCCCCCCGCTGCCTCCTCCTTCTCCGCCCTCCTTCTGTCGAGGACCCCTGTCCCCTCCGTCGATGTGGAGCCTCCGCTCCTCCCCGCTGGCATCGTCCCCGTCTGGCGCAATCCCTCATGGCGTCGTCCCCCACTCTCCCTCGGCCTCCGACGATCACTTGCCGGAGGAACCCTCCCTGTCGCCGGTAGTCGGCCTCGCCTTCCGCTGCCCGATCCCCGTCGTTCCTCCAGGCGGTCCCCCTCCACCCTCCCCTCTCCAGGCGGTTCATTTTCCCCTCGTCGGAGCTGCCATCTACCCCCCTCCACTGACCTCCCCAGCCGGAGCGGCCCCCTGGGGCTCCGCGCTGCGCACATGGGGAGGCTCCACTGACGCCTCGTAACCGGCACCCCCCTTAGGCAGTCCCCTTCCATCGGGCAGTGAGCCCTACCTAGGGCTTTGTGCTCGTACGTCCCCCCAGGACCACGCGTGGCTTTGGTCCACCGGTTCAATTTTTTTGAATTTTCGAGCTTATCGGTTTCGAATAGCTGTGTAATTTCGGGTAGATCCCCCGAAATCTCGTGTTTTCTAAACTTTTTTTTAATTTTATTTTTTGTACTTTTCGTTCCTACCTTCTCAGGGCCCTTTTCTTTTTTGGCTCGGTACCAGTCTGTAAGGCTTTCCTTCAGCCACCTTTACTTTCAATAAAATGTTTGTTCCAAATATATATATATATATATATATATATATATATATATATATATATATATATATATATATATATATATATATATATATATATATATATATATAACCAAAAAGTCAAAATAGATTGAAAAGTCAAAATTGAGCAATCAAACACAAACACACACACACGAATTTTTTTAACAGCAGCAGCTGCTGCGTATAATCCGAGCCCCCCTGGTTCTTTAAACCCGAACCGAACTTCCCCCTTTATATACATAAATCGTTAGAGAGAGAGAGAAATTTTTTTACAAAACCCAAACCCTAGCCGTCACCCCCAACCTAGCGCTCACCCCGACGTCGACCCCGACGCCTCTGACACGTCGTAGGCTGGCCGTACACCGCCAGAGAAGAGCGGGTGCGCGCTCCAAGACAGCAACGGCAACAATCGTCGACCCAACTTCGCGACAACATTCGTCGACCCAACTTTGTGGTCGATTTGCGACCAACGTGTTGCAATTTTTCAAAATTGGTTTGAAGAGACTTATAGAAAACCTATAGGGCATTAAAACCTTTTTTGTAGAATTCAATTTTATGTATTGTACAGAAAGTTATTGGTGGATGAAGTTGGAGAAAAAACTAATTTTCAAAACTGAATTTTTAGAAAAAATATCCCGATACGCCGTCCGTCCCGTCAATCCGGGCAACATGGTCGCGAACCGAATGTATCGAAAGGTGCATAATGACTTCCTGGACGTGTGAGCTTTGACGGAATTCAAATTGGTCGCGTGTGCACGACGAATTTGATGCGTATCCGTCAAAATTTACCGTATCGGCCTTTTTGCAAATTTGTCAATTTTGTGCATGCTCGTCATATCGAGATGAAACTTGTGCCAACAGGACCGTATCAATTTTTTGGTACTATATGCCAAGTTTGGTCTAATTCTGAGAAGGTCGACTGGAACGCTATTTTGGCGGGCCCGCAACCCGATCCAACCGGCAAATTTGTGCACGGCCAACCGGAATCCAACTTTGGACATACGGTTGGGTTCATCTCGTCAAACCGAACCTGTAGACATGTAGTTTGATGACTTTAGAGACCGTAGATTTTGGCACATTTTTGGTGCAAAGTGGGTCCAACGGCGGACACCATTTTGACCTAAAATTATCGTTTTTCTCCTGTCCAGAATTGGACTTATGGGTAGGTGTTTCTAGCTAATTTGACTATTCTGAGAACGTTGGTAATGTCTGTTTCAGCATTAGGAGACTGTTGTGCGAGTTGACCGCTCATGACTTATTTGAGTATTTGTAGAGTCATTTTTCTCAGCTCAGGACATAGATAAGTACATTCGCTGATAGTTCTTATTGCTTTGATATATACTATATCTAATTCAGTTGTAGTGTTATACTTGATTCTCGACATAATGATACACGGACTAGTATACATTGAATCTTGTCATGAGACGTCATTCTCGGTTTACCTGGTATATGAGTACATTGTTCGGTATTATTTCCTGTACTTGTATAGACACCGATTTGGGAGTGGGCTGGCCCCCTGCTCTTCGAATCCCGTGTCATGACTTGTCAAGTCTGGAATCGTTATACTACTCGGGGATGGAAAGTTATTAGAGGTTATGTGATCATTATCCCTACTTGTTTATTACTTGTGCATAGCTCCGCCCTTACCATACATAGGGTGTAGCTTGACCTTATACTACTTGTGCATAGCTTTACATTTTGGTCGGCCTGATCCCTACACTATTATACTACCTGTGCATAGTCGGTCAAATGGAATAGCCTGATCTTAACCCAAGCCGATCATATAACGCTCTAATATCTCATGGCACTTTATTTTTATGTTTACATCATACCTTATACTACTTTCCACTGTTTATATTCCAGTTTTATCTTATATCTCACACATGACATGATATCCAGTTCTCTTGTACTGTTTTACTTTCAGTCTTGATATTTCATCTTATATTTCATTATAATTGTCTCTTATAGTATTTGTCAATTCACAAGGAACTGTTGTTAGCGTTTGTACTTGCGCATATCCTGACAGGATAACCCCCATTGTTTTTCAGAGGATTTAGATACAGATTGTCCGACCTACTACGGGTTTGGCATAGATGGAGCCTACGACCAGGACCAGCCTGTGTACCCGGTGCTCGTAGAGAATGTACCGCCAATAGTGACTTAGTTTAGCTAGATTTTGTCTGGATTATATTGCCGCTTGACACTTTGAGACTTGTAGTATTTATTTGGGATCTTGTTTTATGTCTTGGATTCTGAACTTGTGATTGCGGCTCAGCACTATTTCAGACTATTTACTTCATCTTTATCCTTATCTTTATCATCGTGTTTATCTTCCTTAGAATTATGTAATTGAGTTGTGGTTATATTCCTCCGTACAAAGATGACAGGTTATATCATTGTGTCTTAGATTTTGTATATTCAAGATGACCTTTACAGCGTTCTACCGCCGATACTGCGACGTAGGCTGGACGTACCCACGTACTCCTGCCCCTAAAAAGGGTGCGGGTCGTGACAGATTCTACGTTGTCTTGCAGGAGATAAAACAAAGCAGA
Organism: Iris pallida; assembly: GCA_029216955.1. NCBI lineage: Eukaryota > Viridiplantae > Streptophyta > Magnoliopsida > Asparagales > Iridaceae > Iris > Iris pallida. The sequence goes on along the minus strand of JANAVB010039331.1, from coordinate 227,014 downwards.
TACTACATAAAGCTCATGATGGTGTCTGTGGTGTACATCAACCTGGTCCGAAGCTATAGGATTGGATCTGACACATAGGATATTATTGGCCTACCATGGTGTCAGATGACATTGAATATTCATGAAAATGTCGAGCATGTCAAATTCATACAGATTTCATCCACCAACCATCAGAGTTCTTATATCCCACTACAGCAACATGGTCCTTTGAAGCTTGTGGCATGGATTTTATCGACCCTATTAATCCACATTCATCTCGAGGGCATCGGTTTATATTAGCTATAACCGATTACTTCTCAAAGTGGGCAGAAGCTATACCCTCAGCTAAAGTCAAGACAAGCAGTGTCATCAACTTCATCAAACACCATGTGATATACAGATTCGGCATTCCTCGGCGAATCATCCATGACAACGGACCTCAATTCGTTAGTCAGAAGTTTACTCGATTCTGTGATGACAATCGAATCAACAATATTACTTTAACAACATACAATCTTGCAGGTAACGGCTTGGCAGAAGCATTCAACAAAACAAACATAAAGCTTCTCAAGAAGTTTGTTTCTAACAATAAACGGAACTGGAGCGAAAAGCTTGGAGAATGTCTATGGGCCTACCCTACTACTATACGCACTCTGACTGGCTGTACACCTTTTTTTTGGTGTATGGATGCGAAGATGTCCAACCGTTGCAAATTTAAATCCCATCACTGAGAATAGCCATTGCCAATGAGCTCATAAAAGAAAATAATGATCGTCTTCGACTTCAGAAGCTTGAAGCACTTGACGAGAAGCGGTTACTAGCTCAACAACATATCGAGCTATATCAAGCCCGTATCTCAAAAGCCTTCAACAGTAAAGTCAAACTACGAACATTTCAAAAAGGCAAGCTGGTCCTTACTGCCAGACGTCCTATGACTATGACACATATGAGCAAGGGCAAGTTTGAACCAAAGTGGGAAGCTTCTTATGTTGTAAATAAAGTTTTCTCTAACAGAGCTTATCAACTAACCGAGATAGATGGTCGAATCACTATGATGCCTATCAACGACAAATACTTGAAGAAATATCATGTTTGAAAATGTGTACTATGTATCTATTTCAAATCATTCAAAATCCCCAGCAGAGTTGCCATTTTGTTTTTGCAAACAAAGATGAAAGCGGATGGAACCATTGACAAGTTTAAGGCTAAGCTAGTAGCCAAAGGGTTCTCTCAGAAGCAGGGGATTGACTACTTCAACAGGTATGCTCCAGTGGCCGGGACCACCACAATCAGAATGTTAATTGTGCTCGCAGCAATACATAAGTTGGTAATATATCATATGGATGTAAAGACAATATTCCAGAATGGCGAGCTGACCGAAGAGATTTCCATGCAACATCTAGAAGGATTTGTCATTAAGGACCTTGAAGACAAAGTCTACAAGTTGGTAAAATCCTTATACAGTTTGAAATAGGCTCCCAAAATCTGGCATGAGAAGTTTGACATGGTCATAAGGTAAAATGGATATAAGGTCAGCAAAACGGACAAGTATGTTTACACGAAGTTCGTTGATAAAAGAGGTATAATCGTTTGTCTGTACATGGATGACATGTTGATCCTAGGTACGGATATAGGCTGTGTCACGGAGACAAAGAAGTTCATCTCGACCAAGTTAAGTTTGAAGGACTTGGGGGAAGCTGATGTGATCTTGGACATCAAGATCATCCGGACGGACACTGGACTGGCGTTGTCATAGTCTCATTATATTGAGAAGATGGTCACATACTACGAATATCAGGATCTTCTAGTGATCGATACGCCTTACAGGTGTGACCTAAAACTGGAGCCGAATTCGAAGAAAAGTGTCAGGCAGCTGAAGTATGCAAGAGTCATCAAGAGTTTGATATGCGCCACTACTGCCACTAGGCCTGACATAGCTTTCGCCATGGGAATGCTAAGTCAATTCATGAGCAACCCAGGCATTAAGCACTGAAAAGCTGCGAAACGAATATTGACATATCTCAAGAGGACTCAGACATATGCACTGCACTACAGCGGAGATCCGTCAGTAGTAGAAGGCTTCAGTGATGCGAGCTAGTGCTCAAAGGTGGAGAACAAGCGATCCACATGTGAATTCATTTTCTTCATTGGTGGAGCTACTATATCGTAGAATTCAAAGAAGCAGACTATGCTTGCTCGTTCCTCCATGGAATCTAAATTCTTTGTACTTGATTCTGCAGCAGAAGAGGTAGAACGGATTTGGGAGCTCATGTATGATCTTCCATTATTTGGGGCACAGATATCGGCGATACCTATATACTGTGACATCCAGGCGACTATAACGGTGGCATCGAATGACCTCTTCAACGAAAAGAAGAGAACTGTGCAACTAAAGCACAGAGCAGTGCATGATCTCATCAAAAGCCGTGTCATTACAGTGATTGATGTTTGGAGTCAAGAGAACATGGCAGATCCGTTGACAAAGGGCCTCAAGCACTAGCTGGTCGAAGACAAAGCAAATAAAATAGGCTTGAAGGCATTCTAATATTGTGTTATTGTAATCCTACCATAAAGTTTTATGCTATTAGTTTAGAGAGAAATCTACTAGGCATCTAGCTTTTGGTTCAATGGAGGACAACTAACTAGAAAAATATCAGGAACAGTGGGTACATGTCCTTTGGGATAGAAGGGATACGGACCCACAACCACTGTTGTCTACTATATATTTTTTGCGGAGAACAGACCCTGTGGAGAGAATGGCTTAAACGTAATGAGTTCTCAGGCAGAATGAATGCCAGTTGTGCTTTACAGGAAGCACTGTAGCACAGCATTACTAAGGAATGTTACAACTCCATGCTACAGTGGGGTGACTCCACCATGGAGTTCCTATGTAGGGGTAATGCCTCAGGTTTGCGAGTCAAGTCACAGCGGTGTAGCACCGCATATAGGCATGTAGCCTAATGTTGTATGATCAAATTAAAGAGTTGTAGACAACACTACAAAGGGGATGGTGTCCTCATGTTACTGTAGCACGACACCACGAAGAGGTACCCAGGTAGGGTAAATCCTCGGCTACATAAGCCATGTCATTACGGCGTAATACCGCAAGAAAGCGCAAGGCTTCATGCGTGGTAGTTTGGCACTACATAGAAGCTTGTGGCCTCATACTACAGTAGTATGACACTACGATGAGGTACCCAGGTAGGGGTAATGTCTCGGCTTAAAGCCAAGTCATAGCGGCATAGTACCGTAATAAAGCGCAAGGCTTCATGCCATGTCTCTTTATAAAGAACTCACCTAGAGTGTGTGAAAAGAGATAGTAGGCCATCTCTTGAGGAAAACTTGTAGATGCCCAAGATACATACACCAAAACCAGGCTGACACAGGACATTTAATGTGCAGCCAGAAGCACATGTGACTATATTGTGTGAGTGGAAATAATTACAGCTATGGTACAAAATTCAAGACTTAGTCCATTCATGTATATATCATATTGTTGTTTAACCCATGCAAGAAGATTCAAGTCGTCAGCGACATCTATCCTAATGTATGATGGACAGTTACTGTGGAGAACACTCAAACCGATATATTAAGATATATTGGGGATTGTTGGAACTTTTCCTTGACATGTAGAGAGCTTGCTATCATTTCATGCCTAGTTCTTTAATCCCACATCGAAAATGCCCTAAGTTTTGTATCTCAATATAATACAAGGCTTGGTGTTGAGGTATGCATATGAGGTGGTGATCCTAAGGTGGGGACCATGTGGATAATTTTTCTAGGAGGTAAAGATAAGGCTCCATATTAAAGAATTAATAATTTTTGTCATGCTCTTGGTATTAATTCCTTAGGAGCTAAGTCTCGTAGGGGCTTAGCAACTCGGATTTGGACTCCGAATCAGACTCGGACTCGGGCTCATGGGCTCATGAGGCATAATGTGGTATTTTATTAGCGTACTTTGTACTTAGCACGTTAACATCGTCGCTAGGTGTATAGTGCGCTTTAGTTGCGCTCGTTGTATGAACCTCTGTGCTGCCGATCGTGGCCCGTTCGTGCGGCCAGTTTGCATGGCCAGTTAGTACAGACAGTTTGTGCATAGTGCGTACAGCGTGTGTTATACGCATGTGCATGGGTGCACGACTGTACGGGGATGCAATTGGCGTAAATTGCTGTAGCGCACACCTATAAGCGTTGTCGTGTCTGTTCACGATCTGAACATTTACGAAACATTCAAAAATAGTTCCTTCTTTTACGGATTTGTATTAACACATCCTAAATGTTTTGCATACTGGGCGATTATTGGACTGACATTATATAAGTTTCTCTCATTGGACTAGTCCCTAACGAAATTCAGAGAGTAGGGAAGAGAAAAATAGAGAGAGAGTTATGTCCATCTGAGGAGTCAAAAGAGAATTTCGACAGAGTGTTCCGCAGTTCATCTTCAAACTTGCTGGTTCCTGGAAGCAGATCGTGTGGGATAAATCTAGTTTTGATCTCTAGTGATCTGTTAGCCCAGCAGGCATTTTCTTCTTATGTTCATCTCTTTTCCACCTGTAACTCGTTCTATCCCAATCACAACACGTTTAAGAGGAAGAACAAGAACTTTTCTGTTCTAATCAGAAACCTTTTGTGGGCTTTCGTCGCTGCTGCTACGAAATTCATTTGTGCCTTCTTCGAATTATTACATTTAATTTCGTATCTCTGAATCCACCGGGATCTCAGTTGTGCACCTTCATCGAAGTGTTGTCAAAATCTGTTTTTCATCTTAAAATCATGCCCCGAGAGTAATATTACATTGATGGGCTTCAGGCGAGATCGATCTATACACCACCACTGACTTCTATACATATATGCCGTCAGCTAACGGTTAGTCCGTACTTGCACAAATTGGAGAACAACCTGAAACAAAGGTACATTCTTCTTCCTTGTTGTTGTGAGACTTGTTTAAGAGAATTAATATGGTGATGCATGATGCTAACAGTTTACAAACCTTTTTATGTATATTTTACAAATCCATAATGTCTCCTAATTGTCGTTGGCCTTTATCGTTGGGATCTCTGCCAATGTATGAAACTAAATGTATATAGGCGACTATTTCTAGATTTGCACCTTTTGTACGTGCAAGCAGAAATTCTTTCATGTACCAACTCTTGGTTTGCGAAATTTTGGGTTGGAAAAAGAAACTGATTATTTTTTTATGTTTTAGTGCCGAAGGAATTGAGGAGGAAAGGAAAGTGATTTTCAATGAAAGAAAAATTAGGGGTCCATTCAAAGCAAGGAATCACTTTCTCACCTTGAAGTATTCACTTTCCTTTCCAAATTCCTTGGCATTTCCAAACGTCGGGAAAAAAATCAATGGGTATTGTAAAGGAAAGGAAATGTTAAGGAATTGATTTCTTTTCCATTCCTTTCTACGAACCAAACGAGGCATTAAAGCTTTTGGTAGGTTGTATGATCTTTGCTTTATGCGATATTTTAGCAAATGCCTCCATTCAAAATATAGAAACAACCGTATGTCCTAAAAAAATTTAAAATCTAGCAAATGTCCTTATTCCATTGTAAATCAGAGAAAATTTTAATTAAATAGTGGGGGCATATCTTAAAATGTTATTTGTTCCATAGAAATGAATGAAAACATTTGCTAGTTTTTTTTGAAAAAATGTGGTATATGCTAGTTTCAATATTTTGAATGTAGGCATTTGTTGAAATATCTCTTGCTTTATTTGATCTTTTGGCTGGGTAATTGACTATTTATTATATAAAGTTTAACATTTATGAACAGAGTAATGCTAGGATTATAACCAAATGGGATTGTAATCCTTTACAATAATTTAAAAAAATCATTACAACCGCAAAGCAGCGGTTGTCAATTGGTCTCACTTTTTTTGTCTTTCCAGGTGTGGTAGGGGGAAGAGAGACCAATTTACAACTGCCACGTGGCGAATGTAATAGTTAACAACCACGTTTGGTTATAAACTTAGCATTTTTATTTTTTGTTATGTATAATAAACATGACAAAGGTCTGTTATTATTGTAATATTTATAATATAAATTTGTAAAAAAAAGTTGGTTATGTTGCAAGTACAGTTTTCGCTTATCAAAAAAAGGTTAATTATAAAGGCGCATCCAAGGTTACTCAAGGCTAGACGAAATATGGTTTTGGTTTATTTACAAGTTTTTACTTAAAAAATTACTCAGGGCTAGCCCAACTATTGGTATATAAGTTATTTTTTGTTTTTAGCCTTTCTTTCTTCTTCCCTTTTCCTTCCTAAATCCTAAACATTTTCTCTTCCAAATCTCTTTCGATCCATGTTCATGCCAAAATTTCATCTTATAGTAACTAACATTTGATTTACTATTCATTTTTGACAGATTTTTGAAGTTTTGAACCCATTTTAGGGTTATGAACTTCAAACATTCGTCCACAGTCGCGACGGAAACTGTAGAAGCATGGAAAAGAACAGAAAAGTTCATGCGTCTCAAAAGTTCTTTAGAGCTTCATGCGGCTCAAAAGTCTCTTAGAGCTTCGTGCGGCTTAAAAGTCCCCAACATCTCCATGCGGCTCAGAAAAAGCCACGTGGCCCTATACGGTTCAAAAGTAGGCTTCTACAGCTGGCCAGAGCAGCTGGCTCATTAAATGCTCTGACGGCAGCTCTGACATAAAGGCTTGACAGCTCTGACATAAAGGTAAAATGATGACTCTGACATAATGACGTGCTCCTAGAGAGACGAGGAAAATCCTTATAGCTGGCATGATCCATCAAATTCCAAGCCTCTTTATGCAGATCGCTTCAAGGTCTTCCATGCGGCTCTGACACGTGGCAATTCTTATGTGGTTCGGTTGGAGGCCACCCCCATGCGGCTGCTACTCCCATGCGGCTCAGATCATGGGGACCACCCTCATGCGGCTCAGATTTTGGGAGGCCACACCCATGCGGCTCTGACACGTGGCCACCCTTATGCAGTTCAGTTGGAGGCTACCCCCATGCAGCTGCTACTCCCATGCGGCTCGGATCATGGGGACCACCCTCATGCTGCTCAAACTTTGGAAGGCCACACCCATGCTGCTCTGACATGTGGCCACCCTTATACGGTTCAGTTGGAGGCCCCCCCATGCGGCTGCTACTCCCATGCGGATCGAATCATAGGGGCCACCCTCATGCGGCTCAGATTTTGAAGGCCACCCTCATGCGGTTCAAATTTTGGAGGCCACACCCATGCGGCTGCCACCCTCATGCGACTCAGATTGCGGGGGGTCATCCTTATGCGGCTCAATTACCAGACCACACGCATGCGGCTTTGTCAGGGCACCCTGTCCATGCGGCTCGCAGTTGGGACACGTGGCAGAAGATCAGTTAAGACTTATTCCCTCACGTTCATACGGATTGCAGCATAATGACGGTTAGACACGTGGCACAAGATCAACCAAGACTTATCCACTCGGATTTGTTGCTATCAACAAATCACAACAACCAGATTTATTGCAATCATCATAATTACCCGGATCAAATTTTAACAAATGATGTAGATTTATTGCAATCAACATAAAAACAAGATCAAGGCAAATCTTAACTGCCCACTTTTTAAGGAGCAATCATTGCAAACCCTACTTATTACACCCCACTCCTATAAATAGCAAGGTGCCATAACCTTGCAATGGAACAGAGAGAGACACACACAGAGAGAGCGGCGACGCACAGAAGAATCTCCCACACATCCCGAGAGCATTTCTTCATCAGAGCCAAGGCTATGTCCGATCGTCCAAGGAGTAAGACAGAGTTGATAGCAATCTTCCGAGCCTCTACCGTCACCCTCCAGAAAAACTAAACAATTGTACTTAGATTATTGTGCCTAGGTTTTCATCCCTAGGCTTTCTTTGTATGAACGAGTTTGTATTGTGAAGTAAAAGTCCAGTCCTTCCATAAAATTGTTCTGTTATTTTACAATCAATGGCAAACACGATGGCGACTCTGCTGGGGACTAACTTCTCCATGGCTGAGGAGTTGGTGACACAATCGAACGCAGCCAAAATTGGCTCCACTCAACAGATGCTGGTTGTCCGCTTTGACCAGCAGGCGTTTGAAGAAATGTCCTCCGACGGAAGCGCTGGCCCGGTCCAGAAGCGAGCCCGTACGAAGAAGACTCGCAGGGAGTGGAGGCCCAAATCATTTGCTCATTCCCAAGCTCTGGACAAAATGCTCCCTGCTACCCAAAATGGCGGGAAAGACTCTCGTGCAGCCCCACTTCAGACAATAGAGGACTCTGCTGTCCCCAAGTCCGGCAGAGGAAAATACTACAATGCTAGACTTGCAAGGGCAAAGAGGAATTCTATGCGGTCCAAGAAGAAGCCGCATAAGGGCGCCAGCCACATGAAGACTCATACGGCCACAGAAGCCAGCCGCATGCAGAAGGCTCATGCGGCCAAAACTTCCAGCCGTACGAAGGAGGCTCATACGGCCACGACTGCCAGCCGCATGCAGACTGCTTATGCGGCCACCGCTTCCAGCCGTATACAGAAGGTTCATGTGGCCACAAATGCCAGCCGCATGCAGACAGCCTGTACGGCCACCAATCCCAGCCGTATACCATCTGCTCCATACGGCTCACGGTCAGTCTTTGACCGCCTCTCATGCGGTCCTGACCTTAGAGGCTCTCAGGAGGTTGTGCCAAACTCTATGACGTACCACTTGGATTCTTCTTACTATGCACTCTCGGGTGCTAGAGGGAAGAAGTCTAGGACAGCGCGGGCTCGTCGAGCTCAGTCAGCTGTCCCAACTTTTGACTATCAGGGCGTCCCGCTGACTATTATGCGGGGCCCCGATGAAAAGTTGTATAAAACTATCCGTGTCCAGCCCCCGACGACAAATGAACGGGATAGTTATCAAGAATCTCCCAACAATGATCAGGGGCAAGTACTCGTACTATCCCCACATCAAGGATCAGGCAGGATGCCAACACACTCATGTGCTCAGGACTCTCGGGCCCACAAAACGAGTGACTTGCGTAACGTGATTCTTCACAAACGCAAGGAAAGAGACAAAAACTTGGTGTGCAGAGAGTCCTTTCATGAACATCACTGCACTCAAGTCATTGTCAACAGCTATTGCAGCAAGGCGGCCACACAAGGGTACCGGCGATCCGTCATCCAATGACTGCAACAACCAAGCTCAGAGGACGAAGTGCTTCTCGTCGCCTCCTAGCGACGGAAAAGAAAAGAAAACAAATGTCTCCAGCCCAAAAATCTCAACCAAGAAACTCTCTTCTAAGCGGTTGTCCACGACCGTTACAGGAGGAGTTTACCAAGGCACCCGCTCTAAGACAAAATCTTCAACTCTTGGAGATCCGTCATCTACATCTCTAGGGGTAGTCAAAGCTGGGGGTAGCATCCCTCCGAGTGTTCACAACAATCCAATGTTCCAAGAAAATGTACCAGGGGAAACAATTCCCCCCACAGATGCAGTAGATCCAGACATCCCTGAGGACGTCCACGGGTCCCAAGACGAGGCAGCCTCCTATGCACGGGGTAGCACTTCCTCTAAGTCCGAACCAGAGGAGAACATTCCTACATACCCCGATGATTTCTCGGTACAAGGGTATGATTCAGAGGGCACGTCCTCCACCGTTCCTTCTATCTCTCCTCATGTGAGGATGGTGTTCATGACAGACAACAACCAAGATGGTCCCAGTGATCGCCAATGCATCGATACTCTAGAAGCCATACTTTATACCTTGGTCAAATCCGTGGACGAGATCAAAGCGGCCCTTCCAACTCTGCAAGGAAGGACGCAAGGCCAAACAAACTTGGGACCCGCGGTCAATGCGGACTCGAACTCGGCTGTACCAAACCTGGGTGATAATCCTCCTGAAATATCGGCTCCCATCACTGTAGACGAGGCCAGGGAGGCAAGAAGAGAGGTCCAGGAGCTTCGGGCCATGTTTCACGCTCGAGAAACCTCTCAGGACCTCAGAATACGGCAACCATATCCTGCTGCATGGAGAGATGTTCCCTTTCCACCAAGATATAAGCCATTCAACATCAATCCCTATGATGGCAAAACCTCTGCAAGCCGGTACATCACTTACTTATAGGTTACAATCGAGTATTTGCCCGATGATGGCGCCATCCTTACGCGATTGTTCATTGGGGCATTAGAAGGGGTCGCCTTCGACTGGTAACGCAACTTGTCGGACAACTGCATCCATTCCTTCGTCGGCTTCAAACGTATGTTCCTGGAGAGGTTCTACGAAGTAGGGCAAGACGTGACGATGTCCACCCTCATGGACGTTGTTCAAAGAGAAAAAGATCTGACAAGGAACGATATTGAACGGTCTCGCCAAACCGCGATGAAGTTGCCTTTCGGTAACCCTGAAATTTGCCAAAAGAGGCTGCTCCCCACAATCAGCCTCTGCATGGGTGAAAGTCAGTTTAAGGACTGGAAGACGTTCATCATCAGTGCCACTAGCGCAGAAGACAAGTTGAAGAAAGCTCGCCAGCTGGGACTGCACATCTCGGAGGGAGAGGACAAGGGTAAATGCCCTAATGCCAACAACAACAATGGTGGTAATTCCTCCAACAACCAAGACAACAAGGGCAACCAGGCTATGGTGGCCGACACAACCCTAAAACCCGAACCAAAGCCGGTAGAGAAGCAGTGGCCGCAGATGTCTTACTCCTTTGAAGACAGCCATGTCAAGCCAATTCTTGACATGCTCATACAAAGAGACAGGATTCAGCTCCCTCCGCTGAGACGTAAGCCTCATCCTGCAGAGATTGAAAGCCCCAAGTACTGCCACTATCATCGCTATGTCCACCATGCAACTCAGGACTGCTTCCAACTGAAGAGATACATCCAGCATCTCATCGATTCTAAGGCCCTGGCCATTGATTTCGAAGAGGTGACCGTGGCAGCCAATATGGTGTCAGTACAGTTCAGCAGCTTCCCTCCAATAAAGACTCAAGATGGAGTAGTACCCATCCCCAGGGCAAAGATGGAGGTCGCTAATCTTTCACCTCCCCGAGACCAGGCTGCTGGGTTGGTGTCTCTCACCACATCACGAGGGGAGGTCATGTGGGTCCACCAGGACATAGTATCTGAAGTAACCCAGCCAGCATCACCTGTCACGACCCGCACCCTAGATTAAGGGCACGAGACATGGGTACGTCCAGCCTACGCCACAGTATCGGTGGTAGAACGCTGTCCTAGGTCAATATACATCTAACAATATATCTCTAAACAGTTTATGCTCCCCGAATGGGGGTAACATAGCAGTAAATGAACTCAATCACAGCTAAGGAAGAGATAGCACGATATGAAATAGAACTCAAGGAAAAATAGATGATAAAGTAGTCTAAGATAATCCCAATAAATATATCCAGAGGTACATGGTCTCAGCTACTGAATGAAAGAATATATACAACTCCAAAATCTCTGAACAGAAGATAAGTCTAGCTAAACATGTTTTAAGGCAACGTAAAATAAGATAAGCCTAACTGAACTAGTCTAGGCAATGGGGGTAAAGTCCTCAGCTAGAGCTGGGTCCTCTTGAGAGTCCAGCTCGCAAGTATCGTCTAGGGCTGTCCCGTAGAAGGTATCCACACAGGCCTCCTCCTCGTCCTCTGTAATATTTTTAACAGGTCCAGTCAGGACAGGAGCGAGTACAGTACATCTCAACAGTTCATAGCAGGTTAGAAAATATAATCATGCAGTAAAGTAAGATACAAGTACTGAAAGAAATGCTGTATATAAACAGAGAAAGAGCTGTAATAGAAATATCTACTATAAATAGAGACTAACAGTGGCTAGTGAGTCAGAGTACAATATAGACATGTAAAAGGCATAGGAGATTCTGATAAGTCACTATAGAAGAGATTCTGATAAGATACTACTTGGTTATTATTTACATGTCTACTTCTACTCCTCGTACCCCCAATCAATACACAAGGATCCAACCAGGTTATGTTATTTTTCATACAAAGGCCCCCGAAGGGTGATACATGGATGTCCCATAAATGGAGATTCTAGGAAACCCAGTAAATGGGATAATAGATTCAAGGAGACTCTGTGATCATAAGAATATATGTCACAAGGGATCAAAGAACCAGTGAAGCATAGTGATACGCCATGTAAGTAAAACGTACATAACATGTAGTACCCAATGCTCCCTAAGGATAACATCTCAAGAAGGGATCCATATAGTACCAATCCGTGTGACCAACGTGACAGTACAAGTAAAGTAATTTAATGCAGGAAATAATTCTAAGCAGGATATGAAATGATCAGAGAATGTACTCGCCTGGTATCTGAGTGTCCAATATGAAAGTACTGTCCGAGGAGTGGTGTCTGGCTCCTAATCAGAACAGCACAAGTCACAACAAGTCTAAAATGGTAAAATAGAGTTCTACTATGCATTCTACATGATTCTAGGTCAATCTAGGCCAAAGTCAACTCTTGGTCAACCCTGGTCAACCCTAGAAGTCAAACTAGGTCAACCAAGTCTAGACTAGGTCAAGCTAGTCTATCTAGTCCAATCTAGACTATACTAGTCTATACTAATCTAGTCTAGGTCTACCAAGGCTAAACTAGCCTATCAACATACAATACAAGGCTATAGAACCTATCCTATCAATCGAGCACATCTCCAAACACAAACACTAATGACACACCAAGTACACCAAGTACATATACAATATATATATATATATATATATATATATATATATATATATATATACAAGGTGCACACATATAGTTATATAGCACACTACTATATATATACATTATATATATCATATATAACCATAGGCTAATGTGTAAACCATACAACATTATGCTAATACATATAAATATATACATATGTATAAAGGGGGCTCTTGTGTGTGGTGATACATGGGTGTATGTGAGTGTGTGTATTAGTGAGAGTGATGTGAGGCATGGCAATGTTGTGGGTGAGTGAAACATGTATGTGTGTGATTTGTGTATGAGAGAGAGTGCAAAACAGTGAGCTATATACATACAATGAATCTAAAACCCTAAACAGTGAACATCAACCTATGAGTGAGCATTAAGGAGTGAGGGTGTGAGAGAGGGTATCATAGATATCTGAACAGTGTTATGGGAACATGCAAAACAGTGAACTTTAAACATACAATGAAATCTGAATTCTATATAGTGAAACAGTGAAGAAGGAAAATGGTGGGTCAATTCCAGTTTTCAGTCCATAGATTACCAACTCAAATTCAACTATCTAACATAACCAAAATCCTAACACTTAAGTTCAGATTTAACAGTAAAGGAGAGGGAAGGGAAACAATAAAAACTGAAACCATTCCCAGATTTCAGTCTTCAAACTATTTCCAGATTTATACAATCATGGGAAACATCCATAGCTCATAATAAGACACAAAAAATCAGTTTACAACAGTTCTTGGTTTCAGTTTTTAGTCTACAGCAGTGCACAATTTCCAGTTTAACAGTCTAGGATTAATATCTCAGATTTAAACCCCAAATCACACCAAAACAGTCCTAAACTCGACACACCAATAGAAAACATGCAGGAGTACATATTTGGGCTTTAATATCACATAAATAACAATGTAGAATAGGTTAAATTGATGTTCAAAGTTCAATATCAAAATCTGAAAAAATCAGGAAATTGGGACTGATACATAGTTTTAGGATAATAGGGGAAATCGAGATTTGATGAATCAAAACAATCTAAAATACTAAAACAGAGGTTGGTTGTTGAAATATACAATGTATTTGTGTCCCAGGGTCCATCACGTGTCCATAAATACGACATAATCGTATCTAATACAAATAAACCCAAAATAGTGCAAAACTGGCATGTTTCCTGCACACGTGCACTTGTGTCGTGCGCTCGACACAGGACACAAACATGTCTCATGGTCATCAACCTAGATAGCCCACCTATAGGACTACCCCATAGGCCGACTAGCCAGTGTCTACGTCGTGTCTGTGTCGGATACGAGAGCCGTATCAGAGTCGAAAGTGTTCAACTGCACAGTCAGGCAAATCCCCTTGCGATGGCGATTACTCTCTCGACATGCCATGTGGACACGTGAGACTTGACATGCGGCATATCAGTCATAGCCCCATGGCGTGTGTTGAGTCTCGCGTGTCCTGGTTGCGTGTCGTATCCGCTACAGCCCCCGAGTGGCAGGGGATCAAATCCGAGCGTGTGTGCGTGTGCACCGCGTGTCCACGCATCGATTCTGATACGACCCAACACAAACACCACCTCAGAGGAATAGAAATCAATAAAAAAATACAAAACCTATATTCCTATTCAAAAACTTCCTAGAAATTAGGTCGAAATGTTCTTTGAGGCATTTTGACAAACAGTAATGGATAGTTCCTGATACATGTCCAAAACGGACACGAAACCTATGAAACTCGAAACAAAACCAATGCAAACACTTAGGAGACTCCTAGGGCTTCCTGAATATGTAAAGAAATCGAAATTTTATTGAGGAATGAGGAAGTTACCTATATTTGAACTTTCTAGAAAAACCTCCTTTGTAGAGCTCTTCTCCTTGATATCCCAATCCAACAAATCAACAACAAACTGAAATAAAACTCCAATAACAGCAAGTATAGGTATATTAAAACCTAATGGAAGAGATTTGAATAAAAAGGGACATGAGAAGGAATTTCGATGGATTAAATAAAATAGGAAACAAACCTCTTTCTAAACTTGAGCTTTCCTAAAAAGAGGCAACCCTAAAATTAAGAGAGTATTTATAGGGTGGTGTTCCCAATGTGGATAGGGTGGCTGGCCACTTAGTCTAGGCTAGGGTTTTTGTAATGTCTTGGGCTTTGGGCCAATCTACAAGGCTATGGCTTGAATTGATTTATCAAAGGTTCTAAATCATAAGTCATGACTTATGACTTTCTAATTCCTATTGCTAACTAGAGTCTATTGACCAAAGCAAGGGTTAGCTTAGGTTAGACTAGAGTCATATAACCTAACTAAGTCCATACTAACTAGGGTTAGCTTCTAGGTTGGTCTACAAGGGTCAAAACTAGTCAAAGTCAACCTAGTCAACCCTCAACCAAACAATTCCAAAATAATTCCTAAAATTTCCCATAAATTCAAATAAATTCTAATAAATTTAAATTACCCCAAAAATGTCAAAAATACTCTCAAACTAGAAATATGGTAGTGACAAATCTACCCTCCTTAAAAGAATTTTGTCCTCGAAATTGAAAGGCGAAATACAACTGTTGAGAAGGATAGAAAGTATACCTCACGGTCCAAAAAGATAAGGGTAGCGCTCGCGCATCTCATCCTCCTGCTCCCAGGTAGACTCTCCTGGAGAATAATGCCTCCATGCGACGCGTACCAAAGGTATCACCTGGTTCCTCAGAACCTTCTTCCGTCGATCCAGAATCTCTACTGGCTGCTCTGGATAGCTGAGAAAAGGCCCAACCTCAATCTCTGAATGATCGAGCACATGGCTAGGGTCAGCCACGTACCGTCTCAACTGTGATACATGGAATAAGTTGTGGACCCCCACTAGTACAGGCGGCAAGTCTAGCCTGTATGCAACGTCACCGACTCTCCCGCTGATAACGAAAGGGCCGATGAAGCGCGGGCTAAGCTTCCCGCCTCCACCAAAACGTATCGTACCACGAGTCGGAGATATCCTCAAGAAAGCCTGGTCTCTGACCTAATCACAAGCAAGGTCTCAATTAATTATAATAAACAAAGATGATCAAAAAATCATAAACAATAAACCTAAATCTAATCCTACTCTAATCTGTACCTCAAACTCCAACGGCCTCCGGTGGCTATCGGCCTAGTGCCGATGTCTGTCCTGCACCATACGAAGTCTGTCCCTGATGAGCTTCACCTTCTCGGCTGTATCAACAACCATCTCTGGCCCCAGTAAAGCTCGCTCACCAACATCATCCCAAGATAAGGGTGTACGACACCTACGCCCGTACAGAGCCTCGAAAGGTAACATCTCAATGCTGGCCTGGAAACTATTATTGTAAGCAAACTCCACCAAATAAAGATGATCCTCCCAGGAACCTCCAAAGTCCAGGACGCACGTCCGTAGCATATCCTCAAGTGTCTGAATAGTCCGCTCCGACTGTCCGTCCGTCTGAAGTGGTATGTAGTACTAAACTTGAGCTGAGTGCCCAAGCTGGTCTGCAAACTCCTCCAGAAATAGGAAGTAAAATGGTTATCCCGATCTGAGACGATGCTGACCGAAACTCCGTGAATCCTGACTATCTGCCGCATATACATCTCCGCCAGCCTCTCTGTAGACGTACCCACCTTGAATGGCAAGAAGTGGGCCGATTTGGTCAACCTGTCAACGATGACCCAAATCGTATCTTTTTCTCCTGGTGTGCACGGCAATCCTGATACGAAGTCCATAGTGATATGCTCCCATTTCCACTCGGGAATGGACAGCGGCTGCAATAATCTACAGGGCCTCTGCCTCTCTGCCTTGACCTGCTGACAGACCAAGCACCTAGCCACAAAGCGAGCCACCTTCCGCTTCATCCCTGACCACCAAACATGCTTCCTCATATCTCGGTACATCTTGTTGGCACCTGGGTGTATAGAGTACTGAGATCTTTGGGCCTCCTGCATAACCTGCTCTCTGAGATCTCCGCTGGGCACACATAACCTGGAATCGTGCCTCAAGCTACTATCCTCTGCAAGAGAAAACTCGCCCTCCAGCAATCCTGCTCAAACCTGCTCTCGAAGACACCGCAGAGCAACGTCCTCAAACTGAGCCGACTTGATCCTCTCCACCAAGTCTGACTGAATCTGCATGCCCCACAACTGCATCTGTACTCCGGGCACGATCACCTCAATCCCAAGGCTCTCCAAGTCTGCAAGCAAATGCCAATCCATGGTCAAACACATGGCTGTCGGATACCTACTCAAGACATCGGCAACCACGTTGGCCTTCCCTGGGTGATACTAAAGTAGGATGTCAAAATCCTTTATCAACTCTAGCCATCTGCGATGTCTCATGTTCAACTCCTTCTGAGTGGACACATACTTTAAGCTCTTATGATCTGTGAAGATCTCCACCCTCTCACCATATAGATAATGCTTCCGTAACTTCAGAGCAAATATCATTGCTGCCAGCTCCAGGTCGTGGGTAGGGTAGTTCTTCTCATGGAGACGTAATTGTCTGGAAGCATAGGCAATCACCTTCCCATGCTGCTGCAAGACGTAACCCAGCCCCTTCCCTGAAGCATCACTATAAATAGTGAAACCACCTGATCCTGAAGGCAATGTCAGAATCAGAGCTGTCGTAAGCTACTTTTTCAACTCATCAAAATCTGTCTGACACTCCTCTGACCAAACATACTCAGCATCCTTCCGGGTCAACCGAGTCAACGGCTCTGCAATCCGGGAGAAATCCTGTACAAATCTTCGATAATATCCTGTCAGCCCCAGGAAACTTCTGATCTCTGCAACTGAAGTCGGTGCTGTCCATGCCTCAACTGCCACAATCTTCTTGGGGTCAACTGAGATACCATCTCCAGTCACCACATGCCCCAAGAAGTCCACCCGATCTATGAAGAACTCACACTTGGAGAGCTTTCCGTAAAGCTGCTCCTTCATGAGAATCTCCAGCACTATCCTCAAATGCTCCTCGTGATCCTCCTCAGTCTTGGAATATATCAAGATGTCGTCAATGAACACCACCACAAACTGATCCAGATACTGGTGGAACACCTTGTTCATAAGGTTCATAAACATTGTTGGTGCATTGGTTAGCCCAAACGGCATAACCAAAAACTCAAACTGCCCGTACCGCGTCCTGAAAGCGGTCTTAGGAATATCCTCCCCTTCACCTTTACCTGGTGATATCCTGACCTCAGATCAATCTTGGAAAATACCCGAGCTTCGCTCAATTGGTCAAAAAGATCGTCGATCCGCGACAGTGGGTATTTGTTCTTGATCGTGAGGTTGTTGAGTGCCCTATAGTCAATACACATGCGTACTGACCCATCCTTCTTCGGTACGAACAACACTGGTGCACTCCATAGCGACGAACTTGAGCAGATGAAGCCCTTGTCCTGTAGCTCATTCACCTGCTTCTTCAGCTCCACCAGCTCACTGTTGTTCACCCAATAGACATGCTGAGAGATGGGCTCCGCTTCTGGAACCAAGTCTATCGAGAACTCTATGTCTCTGTCTGGTGGCAATCCCTGCAACTCCTCTGGGAAAACATCCATATAATCTGCTATCAAGGGGAGTGGAATCGCCTGCTCCTCGACCGAAACTCCACAGAAGACTCCGCTGCTCTGCTCTGTCAGACGTCTGGGGTACTCAAACTCTGGGTCCCCCGACGCTCTGAAGAGAACTCTACCCCCTTTGCAATCAATGCTGGCGTGGTGCCTGCTCAACCAATCCATGCCTAGTACTATATCATAGTTCGGCAATGACATTACGAGCAGGCTCACCTCCAACTCACGGCCTCCCAAAACTACTCTCTGACCCTTACAAATATCACTCACGAGGATAATGCCACCCCCGGTCGTGATCTTGTAAGTCCTAGGCAACGATTCAGCTACGATACCGTGTCTAATCACAAAAAGATACTAATATGAAGCTATGCGAAGCACCGGAATCGAATAATGCAAAAGCTGGACTGGAGTCGAGAAGAATCGAACCTGCAATCAGCTCTCCGATGGCCTCCGCATCCTCTGCTGCCATGGTGAATCCTCGCCCCTGCTGGCCTTCCTTGGCCTGCTGCTGGTGCTGGACGAACCTCTGCTGCTGCGTCTGCAGGGCTGGTCCCCTCTGCTGGCCTGTTGGAGCCCTAGCTCCTCCTCCCGGGCCTGCTCGTGCTATGCGGCACTCCTTCATCTGGTGGTCTGCTGAACCACACACCAAGCACTGGCCCAGCCTCTTCCGGTACTCATTGAAGATGTGCCCAGGCTTCTTACAGTAGGCACAAGTGACACCCTGTCTCTAACCCTGCTGGTGCTGCCTCGGCTGCTGCTGTTGGTGAACTGGCCTCTACTGAATCGGCTGCAGCTGGAACTGTCTCAGCTGCTGATGCTGAAAGTGGGGCCTCTTGGCCTGGCCTCCGTTGCTGCTGCTGCCCCCAACTGGGTCTCGCCCCCTCTTGAGCCTAAGCTCAAGATCATCCTCTGCCAACAAGGCTCCTGTCAAGATCTTCTCGAATATGGCATCCCGGTTGCCCTTGGTCAAGGACTTGACCTCCTTGACTAGACCCTTCCAGAACCTCTGGGCCTTCGCCGTCTCGCTCAAGCCCTCTACAAACCTGCCGAGGCGGCCGAACTCCCCGGCGTACTCCTCCACTGAAAGACTCCCCTGGACTAGGCTCTCGAACTGCGTCTCCAAGGCTCTGAGTGCTGAATCTGGAAAGAACTTCTTCTTGAAGAAGCCCTTGACCTGCTCCCAAGTCTGCCCAGCTACCCCCACCCTGGGGTCTGACTGATACCAGGTACGAGCAAGATCTCGCATCCGGCTAGCTGCAGCCTCGATTTGAAGATCTGCTGGTATTCTGGCCAGGCGGAAGATCTCCTCTATATGCTCGATCCACTCATCGGTATATAGGATCCCCTCTATCCCCAGAAAGTCTCTGGGGCTCATCTTCTGAAACTGCTCAATCCCTGGTGTCCTCGGCTGATGGACCACTGGTCGAGCTGCAACCGTCGTAAGGGCCAACTCCATGCCCCTGTCCTGTCGAGCCTGCTGCCGGTCCATGAACTGCTGGAAGTACGTGAACATCTGCACTGCATCCACGTGTCCTGTAGGCGGCGGCTGCTAGAAAGGATCCACTGGGATGACCGGGTCCTGCCTCTGAGCCGGTGGAAGCATACCCCATGCTGCTACTGCCGAGGCCTCAATGCGAGCAGAGGTGGTAGGAGCTGCAGTCCCTGGCCCTGCTGTACTGGCTGGGAGGTAGCAGTCCCCTCCATAGCATCCCCATGAATGGTATGCTGCGATCGAGTCTCTACCATCCTGAAGATAGACAAACAAGAGTATCAATTTCTGAGAAAGAAGCGAAATAACAAAGGCGGACAGTTAAAAATCAAAGGATCAGCTGACAATAAGGATTTAGATGGCAATAAAAGAAAATTTTCCTAAAGTGATTGAGTACCTTAAAATTAATGTCATATATCCTACTCTAAGATGTAGTGATACTCTAATTCGAATACCACTACATTTCTAGTCTAGACCTGCATGGGCCACCACTAAAAATGTGTCACGACCCGTACCCTAGAGTAAGGGCACGAGACGTGGGTACGTCCAGCCTACGCCGCAGTGTCGGCGGTAGAACGCTGTCCTAGGTCAACATACATCTAACAATATATCTCTAAACAGTTTATACTCCCCGAATGGGGGTGACATAGCAGTAAATAAACTCAATCACAACTAAGAAAGAGATAGCACGATATGAAATAGAACTCAAGGAAAAATAGATGATAAAGTAGTCTAAGATAATCCCAGCAAATATATCCAGAGGTACATGGTCTCAGCTACTGAATGAAAGAGTATATACAACTCCAAAATCTATGAACAGAAGATAAGTCTAGCTAAACATGTTTCAAGGCAACATAAAATAAGATAAGCCTAACTAAACTAGTCTAGGCAATAGGGGTGAAGTCCTCAGCTAGAGCTGGGTCCTCCTGAGAGTCCAGCTCGCAAGTGTCGTCTAGGACTGCCCCGTAGAAGGTATCCACACAGGCCTCCTCCTCGTCCTCTGTAATATTTTCAACAGGTCTAGTCAGGACAGGAGCGAGTACAGTACATCTCAACAGTTCATAGCAGGTTAGAAAATATAATCATGCAGTAAAGTAAGATACAAGTACTGAAAGAAATGCTGTATGTAAACAGAGAGAGAGCTGTAATAGAAATATCTACTATAAATAGAGACTAACAGTTGCTAGTGAGTCAGAGTACAATATAGACATGTAAATGGCAGAGGAGATTCTGATAAGACACTATGGAAGATATTATGATAAGATACTACTTGGGTATTATTCACATGTCTACTTCTACTCCCCTGTACCCCCAATCAATACACAAAGATCCAACCAGGTTATGTTATGATTCCATGCAAAGGCCCCCGAAGGGTGATACATGGATGTCCCATAAATGGGGATTCTAGGAGATTCTAGGATACCCAGTAAATGGGATAAGAGATACTAGGAGAGTCTGTGATCATAAGAGTATATGTCACAAGTGATCAAAGAACCAGTGAAGTATAGTGATACGCCATGTAAGTGAAACACACATAACATGTAGTACCCGATGCTCCCTAAGGATAACATCTCAAGAAGGGATCCATATAGTACCAATCCGTGTGACCAACGTGACAGTACAAGTAAAGTAATTTAATGCAGGAAATAATTCTAAGCAGGATATAAAATGATCAGAGAATGTACTCGCCTGGTATCTGAGTGTCCAATATGAAAGTACTGTCCGAGGAGTGGTGTCTGGCTCCTAATCAGAACAGCACAAGTCACAACAAGTCTAAGATGGTAAAATGGAGTTCTACTATGCATTCTACATGATTCTAGGTCAATCTAGGCCAAAGTCAACTCTTGGTCAACTCTGGTCAACCCTAGAAGTCAAACTTGGTCAACCAAGTCTAGACTAGGTCAAGCTAGTCTATCTAGTCCAATCTAGACTATACTGGTCTATACTAATCTAGTCTAGGTCTACCAAGGCTAAACTAGCCTATCAACATACAATACAAGGCTATAGAACCTATCCTATCAATCAAGCACATCTCCAAACACAAACACTAATGACACACCAAGTACATATACAATATATATATATATATATATATATATATATATATATATATATATATATATACTCATAGATACAAGGTACACACATATAGTTATATAGCACACTACTATATATATATATATATATTTTTTTATATACATTATATATATCATATATAACCATAGGCTAATGTGTAAACCATAGAACATTATGCTAATACATATAAATATATACATATGTATAAAGGGGGCTCTTGTGTGTGGTGATACATGGGTGTATGTGAGTGTGTGTATTAGTTAGAGTGATGTGAGGCATGGCAATGGTGTGGGTGAGTGAAACATGTATGTGTGTGATTTGTGTGTGAGAGAGATGCAAAAGAGTGAGCTATATACATACAATGAATCTAAAACCCTAAACAGTGAACATCAACCTATGAGTGAGCTTTAAAGAGTGAGGGTGTGAGAGAGGGTATCATAGATATATGAACAGTGTTATGGGAACATGCAAAATAGTGAACTTTAAACATACAATGAAATCTGAATTCTATATAGTGAAACATTGAAGAAGGAAAATGGGGTCAATTCCAGTTTTCAATCCATAGATTCCCAACTCAAATTCAACAATCTAACATAACCAAATTCCTAACACTTAAGTTCAGATTTAACAGTAAATGAGAGGGAAGGGAAACAATAAAAACTGAAACCATTCCCAGATTTCAGTCTTCAAACTATTTCCTGATTTATACAATCATGGGAAACATCCATAGCTCATAATAAAAACACAAAATCAGTTTACAACTGTTCTTGGTTTCAGTTTTCAGTCTACGGTATTGCACAATTTCCAGTTTAACAGTCTAGGATTAACATCTCAGATTTAAACCCCAAATCACACCAAAACAGTCCCAAACTCGACACACCAATAGAAAACATATAGGAGTACATATTAGGGCTTTAATATCATGTAAATAACAGTGTAGAATAGGTTAAATTGATGTTCAAAGTTCAATATCAAAATCTGGAAAAATCAGGAAATTGGGACTGATACATAGTTTTAGGATAATAGGGGAAATCTCGATTTGATGAATCAAAATAATCTAAAATACTAAAACAGAGGTTGGTAGTTGAAATATACAATGTATTTGTGTCCCAGGGTCCATCACGTGTCCATCAATACGACACAATCGTGTCCAATACAAATAAACCCAAAACAGTGCAAAATTGGCACTGTTTCGTGCACACGTGTACTTGTGTCGTGCACTCGACACAGGACACAAACGTGTCTCGTGGTCATCCACCTAGATAGCCCACCTATAGGACAACCCCATAGGCTAACTAGCCAGTGTCCACGTCGTGTCTGTGTCGGATACGAGAGCCGTATCAGAGTCGAAAGTGTTCGACTGCACAATCAGACAAATCCCCTTGTGATGGCGATTACTCTCTCGACACGCCACGTGGACACGTGAGACTTGACACATGGCATGTCAGTCATAGCCCCATGGCGTGTGTCGAGTCTCGCGTGTCCTGGTTGCGTGTCCTGTCCGCTACAGCCCCCGAGTGGCAGGGGATCAAATCTGAGCGCGCGCGCGTGTGTGCACCGCGTGTCCACGCATCGATTCCGACACGACCCAACACAAACACTACCTCAGAGGAACAAAAATCAATAAGCAAATACAAAACCTAGATTCCTATTCAAAAACTTCCTAAAAATTAGGTCGAAATGTTCTTTGAGGCATTTCGACAAACAGTAATGGACAGTTCCTGATACGTGTCCAAAACAGACACGAAACCTATGAAACTCGAAACGAAACCAATGCAAACACTTAGGGGACTCCTAGGGCTTCCTAAATATGTAAAGAAATCAAAATTTTATTGAGGAATGAGGAAGTTACCTATAGTTGAACTTTCTAGAAAAATCCCCTTTGTAGAGCTCTTCTCCTTGATATCCCAATCCAACAAATCAACAACAAACTGAAATAAAACTTCAATAACAGCAAGTATAGTTACATTAAAACCTAATGGAAGAGATTTGAAAAAAAAGGACATGAGAAGGAATTTCTATGGATTAAATAAAATAGGAAACAAATCTCTTTCTAAACTTGAGCTTTCCTAAAAAGAGGCAACCCTAAAATTAAGAGAATATTTATAGGGTGGTGTTCCCAATGTGGATAGGGTGGCCGGCCACTTAGTCTAGGTTAGGGTTTTTGTATTGTCTTGGGCTTTGGGCCAATCTACAAGGCTATGGCTTGAATTGATTTATCAAAGGTTGTAAATCATAAGTCATGACTTATGACTTTCTAATTCCTATTGCTAACTAGAGTCTATTGACCAAACCAAGGGTTAGCTTAGATTAGACTAGAGTTATATAACCTAACCAAGTCCATACTAACTAGGGTTAGCTTCTAGGTTGGTCTACAAGGGTCAAAACTAGTCAAAGTCAACCTAGTCAACCCTCAACCAAACAATTCCAAAATAATTCCTAAAACTTCCCATAAATTCAAATAAATTCTAATAAATATAAATTACCCCAAAAATTTTAAAAATACCCTCAAACTAGAAATGTGGCAGTGACATCACCCTCTACTGGCAGGAAGAGGGGTGGGAAAGTCAAGTCCTGCCGCACAATCTCGGCAGATATCGAAGAAGCTACGGCTGTGGTTACCCGATCCGGTGCACAAACTCAACCTCCACCGGGTAACTCGGCTGAAGATCATCAGCCGACAGCTGCTGATGTTCCAGGACCTTCTCAGCTTAGGATGACCGACAAGCCTAGGTCGAAGGAGACTCGCTTTGACAAGTCGCTCCGAAGAGAGGCGCCTCATGGGCTGGAGAGGCCCTACAACTTTGACATATTGGCACAATTGGCTAACACACCGGCCAAGTTGTCATTATACGAGCTCTTGAGGCTCTCCAAAGATGTTCGCGTCGCCCTAAGTGACGCACTTCAAAATGTTGATGCTTATCTGGCTCAAGTCAAGCTTACAGGGGGAGCTCGCCAGCAGATCTCCTGGACAGTGCTTATACCGGCGCAATGCCCAATATCGTATTCACTCCGTAGGATATGCTTATCAAGACTAACTTGCACGATCACCCTCTGTATTACATTGGATACATTGGCGACATCAAGGTGGATCGAATGTATATTGATCCCGGTTAGTCCATAATCATTATCTCGAAGAGCCTGCTGTACCATCTGCGTATCCCAATGCATCGCCTGACGCCGACAATCACTACCATGAGCGATTTCAATTCAGGCAGAAGCTATCCAATCGAAAAGATTCGTCTGAAATGCCAAATCGGCGATCTTCAATCAGAAGTGACCTATTATGTCATAGATGCGGACACTTCCTACAATATTCTCCTGGGCGTCCTTGGATATACGAATACATGATCGTACCTTCCACACTGTACCAGTGCTTCAAGTACGTCGACAAGCACGGCTTCGTGAGGACAGAATTTGCTGACATCGATCCCTTTAAAGGGGTCGAATCCTACTACTCAGACTCATGCTTGTACGAGAAGTCAAAAAGGTACCTTGTCGAAGGAGATACTCAAGCTCAAACTGAGGCGGCAATTGGATTGGAAGAACCTCTGACAATCCACCTTCAAGCCCGCAAACCTGGCAGAACTGCACCACTTATAGGCACTCTACGTAAGGATGCAATCAGCCTCTCTGCACAACAGGGGTAGATGATAATCCGACTGCCAAGGTCTGGACAAGAGCCAAGACCCACGAAAGAGCCACCGACAATCAGGCTGCCTAGAGCTAACCAGCAACAAACAGAGGAGCTCAATCCCTCCGTCAAGCTAATGACGAATCGTCATCCCTGAGTGAATCGGCAGCCGAGCGCTAAGCCGGGCACTGCTAGCCAGCCAAAAACTCCCCGTACAGCACCGAGCACCAAACTGGGGGTCTCTAGTACGCCAACGACTCCACGTTCTGCTCTACCTGTGGAGCCCCTGATGATTAAGCTGCCCAAGTCATCCTTCCAGTCTTCATTGACACGGGGGGTGGTTGAAGTAGAGTCAGAGCTGGCCAAGTATGTGGCAGATCACACTTATTTTCTATCCGCAGATGATGTAATCCCACTTGAAAAGATACCTTACTTCATCAATAAAGAGCTATCTTTGAACTTAAAAAAAATCTCGAAGAGAGGCACGTATATTGGCGGGGCCTTATGCGGCCCAGTTCAAAACGAACTTATGCGGCTCGGTTCAGCGCGGCCTCATGCAGTCCAGTTCAGATGAGCTTATGCGGCTCAGCTTAGCGCAGCCTCATGCGGCCCGGTTCAGATGAGCTTATGCGGTTCTGCTTAGCGGGGCCTTATGCGGCCCAGTTTAGATGAGATTATGTGGCTCGGCTTAGCGCAGCCTTATACGGCCCGGTTCAGATGAGCTAATACGGTTCTGCTTAGCGGGGCCTTATGCGGCCCAGTCCAGATGAGCTTATGCGGTTCTGCTTAGCGGGGCCTTATGCGGCAAAGTTCAAAGGGGGACTTATCATGTCCTGTTTGATGGGATTTTATGCGGCTCAGTTCAGAGGGACTTATGCGGTCATGTTCGACGGGACCTTATGCGGTTCAGTTTACAAAGTGCTTATGCGGCCACAAGGCGACTCTCATGCGGCTCGGACATGGGATGTACATGCGGCACATGCAGCACAGTATATGGATTTACCATAATGAACTTGAACAGTTCAATGAAGATGAAGAAGGCCCATGCATAAAATATACGACGTAGCCATGATAGTTAGGTTCTGAGTACATGCAATTTCTTCCAAAATCCTTACCAGCAATGGCGGGGTGAACGTTGGGATGAACTTCAGGCGCCGCAGTCGACGTGGAAGCCACTCTCTTACCCTTCGCCGCAGCCTTGGAAGTCTTGGGGGCCATCGATGATCGAAGAAGAAGAAGAAGAATAAGAAGAAGAATAAGAAGACAGCAGCTAGGGCAAAAAAAGCTTGAACTGGAGAAGAGAGTAAAGAGTCTCTCTCTAAAAATTACTCTTACTTATAAGCGGACAGGGGGGCACATGGACCGATGAACGATTCGAATTATGTGCTGCAGATAAAATTGACTCTTAGGATTTTATCCCCTCTCATGCAGGATATTCATCAAGGCAAAAATTCAAATATTTAATAAACCGACTCTTGGGATTCCCTCCCGAAAGACGGATTTAAATCAAAACGAATCAAAAGAAATTAATGAGACGCCTACGTGGCAGAAAGGACAGTATGCGGCCAGAGCGGTCCATGCGGCTAAAGAACTCCATACGGCCAGAGCAGTCTATGTGGCTAGGAAGTCTATGCGGCCAGGTCAGTCCATGCGGCATGAAGAGATTACGTGGACATGCTTCTTATTCAAAGTATTTCAATTTTTACAAATTGAAAACTTTGAAGGGGGTCTTGTAGAAGCATAGAAAAGAATAGGAAAGTCCATGCGGCTCAAAAGTCCTTTAGAGCTTCATGCGGCTCAAAAGTCTCCTAGAGCTTCATGCGGCTCAAAAGTCCCCAACATCTTCATTCGGCTCGGGAAAATCCACGTGGCCCTATACGGTTCAAAAGTAGGCTTCTACAGTTGGCCAGAGCAGCTGGCTCATTAAATGCTCTGACGGCAGCTCTGACATAAAGGCTTGACAGCTCTGACATAAAGGTAAAATAATGACTCTGACATAATGACGTGCTCCTAGAGAGACGAGAAAAATCTTTATAGCTGGCATGATCCACCAAATTCCAAAGCTCTTTATGCGGATCGCTTCAAGGTCTTCCATGCGGCTCTGAGACGTGGCCACCCTTATGCGGTTCGGATGGAGGCCACCCCCATGTGGCTGCTACTCCCATGCGGCTCGGATCATGGGGACAACCCTCATGCAGCTCAGATTTTGGGAGGCCACAGCCATGCAGCTCTGACACGTGGCCACCCTTATGCGGTTCAGTTGGAGGCCCTCCCCCATGCGGCTGCTACTCCCATGCAGCTCGAATCATGGGGACCACCCTCATGCGGCTCAAATTTTGGGAGGCCACACCCATGCGACTCTGACACGTGGCCACCCTTATGCAGTTCAGTTGGAGGCCACCCCCATGCGGCTGCTACTTCCATACAGCTCGGATCATGGGGGCCACCCTCATGCGGCTCAGATTTTGGAGGCCACCCTCATACGGCTCATATTTTGGAGGCCACACCCATGCGGCTGCCACACTCGTACGACTCAGATTGCGGGGGGTCACCTTTTTGCGGCTCAATTACCAGACCACACGT
This sequence comes from Iris pallida, assembly GCA_029216955.1. Lineage (NCBI taxonomy): Eukaryota > Viridiplantae > Streptophyta > Magnoliopsida > Asparagales > Iridaceae > Iris > Iris pallida. The sequence goes on along the minus strand of JANAVB010039331.1, from coordinate 199,008 downwards.
ATGCGGCTCTGTCAGGACATCCAGTCCATGCGGCTCGCAGTTGGGACACGTGGCAGAAGATCAGTTAAGACTTATTCCCCCGCATTCATACGGATAACATCATAATGACGGTTAGACACGTGGCATAAAATCAACTAAGACTTATCCACTCGGATTTGTTGCTATCAACAAATCACAACAACCAGATTTATTGCAATCATCACAATTACCCAGATCAATTTCTAAAAAATGATGCAGATTTGTTGTAATCAACATAAAAATAAGATCAAGGCAAATCTTAACCGCTCACTTTTCAAGGAGCAATCATTGCAAATCCTACTTATCATACCACACTCCTATAAATAGCAAGGTGCCATTCCCTTGCAAAGGGACAGAGAGAGACACACACAGAGAGAGCGGCGGCTAACAGAAAAATCTCCCCATACATCCCGAGAGCATTTCTTTATCAGAGCCAAGGCTACGTCCGATCGTCCAAGGAGTAAGACAGAGTTGATACCACTCTCCCGAGCCTCTACCGTCACCCTCCAGAAAAACTAAACAATTGTACTTAGATTGCTGTACCTTGGTTTTCATCCCTAAGCTTTCTTTGTACGAGCGAATTTGTGTTGTGAAGTAAAAGTCCAGTCCTCCCATAAAATTGTTCTGTTCTTTTACAATCAATGGCAAACAGAAACGATCATGGACTGCCCAAATTTCTTGCAGTTTGGATAATGGACAGAACTACCAAAAATTTAGGTAGTCCTAAAATAGACTTGCTGGATAGCAAGTCCATTTTAGGACTATCCAAATTTTTGGTAGTGGACAGGACTGCTAGAAAGTTTGGCAATCCTGACAGTCCAAAATAATTAACAGTCCTAGAAGAAAGTTTTTAATAATCATGGAAACATAAGTCACGTAAGGATTTATACTTTTATATAATCATTAAGTTACATTTATAAATATTTTTAAATCTATTTTAGAGATAAATAAATTATCTACTCAATTTAAAAATAAATAAATTATCTACTCAGTTTAAAAATAAACTCAAATTTTTAACTCTATCTTTAGATAAGTCTCTCAATTTTTCTCATTTTAAAATAAATATTCATATATACGGTCTATAAATCCATTTCAGGTATAATTCTAGTTTGGAGATAAGTCTTCAAATTTTGTTCATTTCAAAATAAACCTATATTAGAGATAAGTCTCTCAATTTTAAATCTATTTTAGAGTCTCTTAATTATTTATTCGGTTTAAAAAAACTCAAAATTTTAAATCTATCTTATAGATAAATCTTTTAATTTTCTTTATTTTAAAATTAATATTCATATATATCTATAAATCAATGTATGAGATAAGTCCCTCAATTTTAAATTTATTTTAGAGTTCTAACCAATATTTTTACAGCATCTATATCTATAAAATAGGATACACAATATGATGAACCACGACCACAGATATGACAATATGATACGCAAAATAATATTTGGAATGAAATCCTATATCTCAAAATGAAAAGGTAATAGTATCGATAATTCATGTCAGAAATATTTAGTACTCTCCAATCTCTGGCAGTCCTAAGTACTTCTAGGACAGTCAGAAAAGTGGGCAGTCCTGAAATAGAATTACTATACACCAGTCCATTTCAGGATTGTCCTAGAAGTATTTAGAAATGCCACAAACTGTGGCAGTCCTAAAGTCGACTTGGTCGACTGCAATTGCCAGAAATTAGGGTTTATTTTCAAGTATTATTTGTAAGGAGTATTTGGGTGTCATCTCTGAAACTGGGAATGAGAAGAAAACTAGGGTTTATTAGGATTTATGTTCATGCATTGTTGGTAAGGAGCCTTTGGGTGTCATCTCTGAAATTGGGAATAAGAAGGAAACTAAGGTTTATTTTCATGCATTGTTTGTGATAAGCCTTTGATGGCGATAGGGAAGATGGAAATGGTGGAGAAGAAGTAGAGATTTTTAGAGTTTTGGGAAGAGAAGAGTAAAATATTGAAATAAAGGTAAAATTTTGGATTTGGGTTGTTGGGTTGGGATAGACCAAAGAGTAAAAAATTTGGTTGTCTTGAGTAATTTTTCCTCAAATCTGGGCTAGCCCCAATTCGAACTATCCCTGAGTAACTTTGGATGTGCCTTTATATTGTTTGCCATCGAAAATGTAACAAGGTTTTGTTGATTAAAACTTTGGTATTTCAATTACAAACAGAACAGTATACAATGTAGAACTTAGACGTAGTCCTAGGAGTACACGTTTGTTTTTATCTGGGAACTGTGTCGATAGAGTGGGTGGTAATGTGTTGACTCTGTTGACAATCTGACGACGATCTTGAACTCTTTGAAGGTCTGGGTTGCTCTGGATGTCGGAGCGTTGCGAGGAGAAACGGACGTTAAGTGTCTCTTCTGGCCTTTGTGGATGTGCTTCTCGCTGAGTATATATGTCCATCATTGTCTGTGAGTCTATGGTGAAAGAATGATCCTTATATTTTTGGATAACAGGCTGGCCGCTCATGCACGCATATGTCGGATGCGCCTCGACGTGGGGAAGCCACACGGCTGTTGCTGGCGGGAGTACATGGTTGATGCACCCTGGATTGAAGCTGAATCTGCTGGACTGCTGCATTAGGCTGTGATGGAGCTGACATGTGGCAGTCATAGAGATTTGGTTGTAACTGAGATCTTGGGTGGTTAGTACCCATTCTTTGGATAGAACTGAGTCAAGGGACGTATGGCATATGCCTGTGGCTCAAAGATCTCAATTTTGGAGAAGAGTGATCTGTCGGGGTGCGCCTAGGATCGGACACATGGAGGCGACTTAGTCTATGAGTTTTAGGCATCATAGACGAGTCTGGGCGCATGGCTTTTGAGGCGCATGTAGAGCTTCGAATCCAGGTACGCCTAGGATCAGGCGCAGGGGAGACGACTTGGTCGCATGATCTTTAGGAGCCATGAGCAAGTCCAGACGCATGGCTTTTGAGGCGCATGCAGAGCTTTGTCTTCTGTTGCTTGGGGTCAGAAGTAAGTCGGGGGGTGCATGACCACTGGGGCACACGTAATCTTCTCGGTGCATGGCCACGAGGCGCATACGAATGATCGATCTACCACGTTGCCGACCCTAGGTGTAATAATGGTGCTAACATCTGCAGTGCTTTATTTTCTGCACAGCTGATTGGATGGCTCTTGGTTGTCGCCTTTGTCATTCAGCATTAAATGTTTTATGGAGAGGGTTACATTAGTTAGTGCCAATCTGGGCACAAAGCTATGGCCCGTTGGGCGCATCTATGGAGAGAGCATGATATCGAAGGCACATCTGCCAATGTGTCACATCCTTTTTGGCCCGCCTGTTGAGTTCTCCGAGGCGTTAATGGCTACTTTGACTTAGCTGAATTCGAAGAGGCAGATTCATTGCCATTAATACAAATTTATTGCACTAAATTCAGAGAGATTGCCACTCGGCGCATGGGTTTGATCTGCCCGGCCTATAAATAGCAGTGCGAAGATAAGTTCGTTTCTCGTTTCACTTTACTTCCCGAATGGAGATAAACTCGGTCGGTCCTCCTCCTTGGCGAGATGTTGCATTAAGGGTTGTCGATTTCATCGTTCGAAGAAGCTTTGACGATGAACTACTTCAGAAGATTGAGATGCGCTGATTTGATATGTTCGAACCCCTTGCTGGCAGTATTCTTCTAAGAGACGACATTGAGTGTCAAGTTGAATGCATGGTTTGGGTTTGATGTGCCCAAGCCTCATTGTGATGGAAGAGCCCCAGGCTGGCAGATGCGCCTGTACGTTGATGATAAAGTGATTCGCTCTGACGGGGTAGAGTAATGCGCTGGCAGAGCAATACTCCAGGCTGAGACGATGTACCTAGCTAAGACATCAGAGTGATATACCTAGTTGAGTGTAGGCTGTTACAAAGTCTTTAATTGGCATCATGTTGCTGAGATGATGTCGGACAGGTGCAGCAGGTTGCAGTCACTGGAACACATATTGTCTTGGTAGTGGGGTCACTGTTTTGCGACAATAGCAGATGATGGCGACCGTAGCACAAGTATGTCCTATGAGGGACAAGTTGTGCATGGTGGTCGTCTCTCCCGATCTACGTCTGTAAGGATCACATTGCGTAAATCGTAAGGGGAGAGTTTCACATTTACACCCCCATCAGGCACATGGCAAGGCCAAGCACCAGGGTGGTTATGTGAATGTTACAGCTCCTTGATCCAGTTCCAGCACATAAAATACACGCAGATCAGAAGTAGGAGAGCAACATGTATTACAACTTGAATCCACTTCACGTGCATTACCCAGGTGAGCGCATGGACTCAATATCGCAGTTGTCCAGCCAGACTTGGTTCAGTACGCAGTAGTTACGCCCAAGCGGGACAGAGACTTTGAAAGTTGACTCATTTCTAGCACAGATGCGCCCGAGTCGACTCTGCATAGCTTACCATCAGCAGCGTGCATGATTTTGAGCGCATGATTCTGGTTTGCTGTCGGCATAGCACATTTGAGGAGCATGGCCTGTGCTTCCTTAGACTTCTTTGTACTAGCCCGCGAAGGTGCATAGTACTCAGAATCCAATTCTGCCTCGCCATGACAGCGAGGCGTATGGCTCGTACTACCTTGGATTTTTTTGTAGTAGCCCAACTTTTCCTTGCCAAGATGGCAAATGAAGAACTTGCAGCAGATCCTGAAGAAGAAGAGGCACTATTGTAACTTTTGTGGCTCGAACAGGCTTCCTGGACAATGGGCTCCCTTTTTTTTTCCTTTTTTATTTTTGGTGCCCTTTTCAAAGGAGGCAAAGGGGCTCTATATATAGAGTGGAATGAGACCTCTCTTCTTCTCATTTTCGATGTAGGATTAAAAGTAATATCCCTTTTTTCATGCTTCTACAAGACCCCCTTCAAAGTTTTTAAAACTTTTGGACAAGTTTTGAAATACTTTGAACAAGAAGTATGGACAGTAGAACTGTTTAGGTGTGACAATCTTATCAGAGGTAGTATGGACGTAATAGGTTTGGGTACTTCCACTGGAGAATTTATGTGAACTTATCATCCTTGGCGCATATTGGTTTTAGGTACAGATAATAAGTTGAGAGAGAGAACCAACATATTTACTCAGAGGTAATATGGACGTGGTAAATATGGGGCTAATGGTAGAGTTTCCCTACTCAAAGGTGATATGGACATGGTAGGAATGAACTCGGTAGGAGTACATAGAACAACTCAGAGGTGATATGGACATAGATGTTCTGTGGTTTTTGGTGGACCTATTGTCTATTGCGCACCTTGACTGGGTGCAGATAATAAGTTACGGAGTAAACCGATACATTCACTCAGAGGTAAGGTGGACATGTTAAATGTGGGCTAAAAATGGTAGAGTTTTCCTATTTAGAGGTAATATGGACATTATAGGAGTGAACTCTGTAGGGGTTTACAGAACAACTCAGAGCTAATATGGACGTGGATGTTCTACAGCGCAACAACACAAGGAGTGTTGTACGGAATGTTTACTCAGAGGTAATATGGACGTGGTAAACATTGCCCTAAGCATGATCTTACATGGTGCAGGATCCTGCTTGATGGGGGTGTAGAAAAGCAACTCAGAGGTGATGTGGACATGGTTGTTCGTCAACTGGAGATAGAATACAATGAAACAGCTGGATTCCAGAAGCAAATGATTTGTTAAAGAAGGGGTGTGAACTGGGTTTGGTCAAGTTCACCAGTCCTCTCCCTAGGGAGAGGCAGTACGTTCTTGACGAAGGTCAAGAATAGTACTTTTTAAGGAACTTGTCGTTGATGGGCATCATGAGCAAGTCCCCATTAGCTTGAGCGAGACGATAAGCGTCGTTTGAGTATACCGTCTCTATGATGAAGGGTCCTTCGCAATTAGGTTCGAACTTTTTCGGTGTTTTGTGAGTCATCACCATCAATCTCCTGACTGCCAGAACCAGGTCACCAACTTGGAAAGTCCTCTGTCGGACTCTTTTGTTGAAAGTCTGTGTTATGCAGACTTGATAAAGTTCGATACGTTGTTGAGCCAAGAGGCATTTTTCGTCCAGCACTTCCAACTCTAGTAGACGGTGACGTTGATTGTCCTCTTCCGTCAACTGATTTGTGATCGCCACTCAGAGTGAGGGGATTTGCATCTTCAGCAGTAGCACTGCTTCGCTTCCGTAAACCATAGAGAATGTTGTGTTGTGTTGGCCCATTGGTCATATGGTCAACCTGATTTTAATAATTGATCAAACTCTGTCTCGATATGTGAAGCTAGTCAGGATGTATCGGACTCTTGGACATGAACAAGAACAGCTATCTACACAGTTCAAGATCGAAGCTATGTTTGCCTGTTCGAGTCTGTATTTCCTTTGAGCAATGTATTTTTCATTTTGTTGAGTCTAGGAATACGTTGTACACCGAGTCGTACTGGCAAATAGGCTATTCCAAAATGTTTTCAAAATACTTTTAAAATATCCTTTGTTTTGAAAAATATTCTTTTAAACAAAAGTTTTAAAAAGGTTTTCAAAAAGGTTTTCAAAAATCCCCAAAAACTAATTTTTAAAACCTAACCTAACCCTGACAGAACTCGGCCAGAGTTCGGCCAGAGTTCGATCAGAGTTCGGTTGGTGGCCGTTTGATTTTTGAATTCTCTGGAACTTGGTCCTCCTGCAGTTGCGGATTTGACCGAGATTTCCTCATAGAGTTCTGTCCGAATTCTGCCCGAATTCTGCCAGAATTTTGTCTTTGGAATTCCTATAAATAGAGAAGGATTTTGATCATTTCAACTCACTCATTCACTTTCAATCTTCTCTCTATCTAAAGCTTTCAGTCTTCCAAAGAGTTTTTCTTGAGCTTTAAATTTCAGATCCCAAGCCAATTACAATCCTCTAGTCGATTTGCCAGTATGGTACGGTCTAGAAGTTTCTGAGAGATTGTAATCAGAAGGCTTGATTGAAGAATACCTCTTCACATTTGAAGATGGACGAGTTCTTCGTATCAAAGCTCGCGTTGTAGAAGTTGCAAGGACTTCGTAAGAAAACTTACGGTTTTGCCAATATTGGATTCAACTGGTAGCAAGAGTTCTACCGACTGGATTAGTCCTCAACAGAGGGAAACCAGTATACATCGCTGTCTTTGCGTTTGCATTCTTATCTCTGCCTTTACTTTACTTAATTGTGATTATTATTCTGTGATCTTGCTGCTAACATTTTTTAATTAGCAATATTCCGCTGCCTACTCTATTCACCTCCCCTCTAGAGTATTGTGCTTTACGATTTCGTTCCTACAATTGGTATCAAAGCGGGTGTTACAGGTAAAGCAAGGTAACATTACAATTATTTATTCATTGTTATATAGATCACAGCACAACACATGGCAACTATGAAATTCACAAGTGAAGGCCAGGCCACAAACAGACCTCCACTGTTTGATGGTACGAACTATACCTATTGGAAAACACGGATGAGTTTCTTCTTGAAATCTCTTGACTTTGATTTATGGTCTATTGTCATTGATGGCTATCAAAAGCCACCTCGTATAAATGTTGATGGAGTTTTAGTTGAAAAACCTCATAGCAGATATACAGAGGAGGAAAAGAAAAAGGCCAGTCTTGACGCACGTGCTATTAACGCTCTATTTTGTGCTTTAGACGGAACTGAATTTAACAGGGTGTCTATCTGCACAACGGCTAATGAAGTGTGGAACCTACTAGAAGTCACACATGAAGGCATGACTCAAGTCAATGAATCTAAAGTCAGCAGACTTACTCAAGAGTATGAGGTGTTCAAGATGAAGCCCAATGAAACAGTTACTCAGATATTCGAAAGGTTCTTGGACATTGTAAATCCTTTGTCCTCCCTAGGCAAAGTGTACAATAACCATGAAAAAATTTGCAAACTCCTGCGAGCACTTACCAAGAACTGGATTCCAAAGGCTACTGCAATCATTGAAGGGAACGACCTCACAACTATGTCCCTCGAAGTACTCATGGGTAAGCTACTCACTCATGAACTGGAGCTTAGATTTTGAAGAGCCTGCACCAAAGGAGAAGACGATCGCTTTCAAGGCTCAGCACAGAAAAGTTGCTGAAGGTGACTCAGACAGCAGTGAATCTGATGCTGAAGATCAAGCACTCCTAGCAAGAAAATTTAAGAGATTCATGAGACATGAGAAGAGAGCCAAAGAAAACAACAGCAACAACTGGTATCAAGATGATGCTGTCTGCTATGGCTGCAAGAAGAAGGGACACATGAAGAAAGACTTTCCTACAAACTCATCATCAAGCAAGAAGAGCAACAGGTATGAAAAAGGGAATCTGAAAAGATCAACATCACAGAAGTATGCCAACACCAGCATATGGTATGAAAGTGAAGCCAGCGACTCAGAAGACGAACAATCAGAAGACGCTGCAAACGTATGCTTTATGGCATCCGATCAGGTACCCACTGAACCTGTAGTTGATACTTATGATGACTTCACCTTTGAGCAATTAGAAGATGCCTTCAGTGAACTGATGACTGATTACAGGAAACTGCGTAGCAAGTATCAGACCTCTAAGAAGGTACTCAAAGAGTACAAAGGTGAAATAGGTAGACTTACCGACCTACTAGCTGAGGTTAGAAATAATGTTAGTGAGTCTGGTGAGCTTTCTTCAATAAAGCTCTTATTACACGAGACTACCAAGTCATCTGAAGAGAAAGACAAAGTTATTGACCAACTCAAGGAAGAACTTTCTAAAGAGAAGAAAAGTCTTCAAAGTGCACAAATCAGAATGGAAACACTCACTTCTGATTATACTAAGTTGTATGACACTTCCAAAAGATTGGAAATTAGGTTAGAAAAACAGCCTGAGACTGCTGCTTCCTTCCCTAACACCTGTCACTTACCGAAAAATTGGAACATTCCCAAGCCAAACACTGTCAGACCTAACCCTATCAAACCTTTACCCCAAAAGGTTAAGCCCAAACAGGATTATAGGTATGCTTTCTTCTATACTAGAAAACCTAAACCTACCAACCATGCACACCACTCAGCTTTCAACACTCAACATGCAAAATGTCATTATTGTGGCCTTATTGGTCATATTTCATCTGCATGTAGAATCAAAAAGCATGTTGATTTAAATATTTATGCTTGGATACCAAAGACTAACATTTCAGGACCCTACAAGAAATGTGTACCAAAAGTTTTATCTGTAAACTATTTTATAGGTGGAACACCTTTCATATGCTAGAAGCAAATAGATCCTCGATAGCGGTTGTTCACGGCATATGACCGGTGATGCTACACTATTTGCAGTACTGTCGAAGAGAAAGAAGGAAGGCTATGTCTCCTTCGGTAATAACTTGAAAGGGTATATTATTGGTATCGGTGATGTTGGTAAGTCTCCCTATCCTATAATTAAGGATGTCTGTCTGGTTACCGAGTTGAAACATAATCTACTCAGCGTAAGTCATCTAGCTGATCATGGTTATGGCATCAACTTTGGCAAAGACAAATGTACTATAGTTGATAGCTCAACTGGTAGTACTATCTTTGAAGGTATCAGGGAAGACAACATATATGTTTTCTATTTGTTGGAAGAAACTAACATTTCAGGTAGATGCTTAATGGCTAAAAGTGATGAGAGTCATCTGTAGCACATGAGACTCGATCACGCAAATATGGACACAATATCAAGATTATCCACAAAGAAGCTAGTACGCGGTTTACCGGACATAACATTCAAAAAGGATTCGGTATGCAGCCAATCTGAAAAGAACAAAGCTACCAGATCCACATTTATGTCAGTAAACGCAGTATGTACTACTAGACCTCTATAATTGCTTTATATGGACTTATTTGGTCCTAGCAGAGTTGCTAGCCTCGGAGGTAAACTTTATGCTTTTTTAATTGTAGATGATTTTTCTAGATACACGTGGGTATACTTCTTGACACGCAAGAATGATGCATTATCTGAATTTGTCGCCTTTTGCAAGAAAGTACAGAATGAAAAAGGTTACATGATCACTCGCATAAGAAGCGATCATGGTGGCGAATTTGAGAATGCAGAGTTTGAGCAATTTTGTGACACACACGATTTTGTACACGAGTTCTCCTACCCTAGGACTCCACAACAAAATGGAGTTGTGGAACGTAAGAACAGAACTCTATCCGAAATGGCCAGAGTAAAGTTAAACCAGTTTAGTCTACCCAAATATTTCTGGACTGAAGCTGTCAATACAGCTTGTTTTGTTCTCAATAGAGTTCTAATTCGACCCAAATCGAAGAAGACTCCATTTGAGTTATGGTTTGATAGAATTCCATCAGTTTCTTATTTTAGAATATTTGGCTGTAAAAGTTTTATTCTTAATACAAAAGACAATTTGGGAAAGTTTGACGAAAAGGCTGATGAAGGTATATTTTTAGGTTATGCGGCCAAGAGCAAAGGATACAGGGTCTTCAACAAATGAACCATGGTCATCGAAGAGTCAATCAACGTCACTTTTGATAAACTGAATCAAATGACTATCGATGACAATGACGAAGATCCAACTGTACCAAGCTCAACAACAGCTAATTCTCAACCAAGCTCGACACTAGCTGATCCTCCTAGAGAAGATCCAGGAACCGGCTACCTTCAGAGTCTGCCGAAAAGATTAAAATTTACGGCTGATCATCCAAAGGATTTGGTAGTTGGTGACATTACCAAAGGTGTAAGTACTCGTACATCCAGTAGAGATATTGTTTCTAGTGTTGCTTTTATTTCACAGCTAGAACCCAAAACTATTGATGAAGCATGTAGTGATAGTTTTTGGATAGATGCTATGCAAGAGGAATTAAACCAATTTGAACGGAATCAAGTTTGGGAACTTGTTCCCAAGCCTATTGATCGTCCGGTCATTGGCACCCGTTGGGTATTCCGAAAAAAACTAAATGAGAATGGTTTAGTGACTCGTAATAAGGCTCGACTCGTAGCTTAAGGATACAATCAAGAAGAAGGTATCGACTACGATGAGACTTATGCCCCAGTTGCGAGATTAGAATCCATTCGCATGTTATGTGCATTTGCATGTTTTCATAATTTCAAACTATTTCAAATGGATGTCAAGAGTGTATTTTTAAATGGTTTTTATTAAAGAAGAAGTTTTGTAGCACAACCTCCAGGTTTCACAGATTTTAAAAACCCTGATCATGTTTTCAAGTTGAAGAAAGCTTTGTACGGTTTGAAACAAGCCCCTCGTGCTTGGTATGATCGTCTAAGCTCTTTCCTACTTGACAACGGTTTTTCAAAAGGCAAGGTTGACACTACACTTTTTATTAAGTCCTTTAATGGTAAGCTTCTTTTAATACAAGTCTATGTAGATGATATCATATTTGGATCTACTGATGAATCTTTGTGTCAAGAATTTTCTAAGTGTATGCAGAATGAGTTTGAGATGAGCATGATGGGAGAGATGAAATTCTTTCTCGGACTGCAAATCAAACAAACTGACAATGGGACGTTCATAAATCAAGCCAAGTTACAAAAGATTTGCTAAAGAAGTTCGATCTAGACAATGTCAAACCTATTGGCACTCTGATGGCAACTTCAACAAAGATTGATATTGATGAACAAGGCAAGCCGATCGACACACGTAAGTATCGAGGTATGATCGGTAGTTTACTTTATTTAACTGCTAGTCGTCCAGATATAATGTTTAGTGTTTGCCTGTGTGCACGTTTTCAAGCTAATCCAAAGGAATCATACTTGTGTGCAGTTAAGCGTATCTTTTGATACCTTAAGGGCACTTCTTCTGTTGGCTTGTGGTATCCGAAAACTAAGTCCTTTGACCTTACTGGTTATTCGGATACAGATTTTGTCGGATGCAAAGTTGATAGAAAAAGTACCAGTGGCACATGTCATTTCTTAGGCAAGGCTTTAGTCTCATGGTTTAGTAAAAAGCAAAATTCTGTAGCCCTATCAACAATAGAGGTTGAGTATATCGCTGCAGGACGTTGTTGTGCTCAGATTTTGTGGATGAAACAAATCTTGGAAGACTATGATTTATTTTATACACATATTCCTATTTTTTTGTGATAACACGAGCACTATTAATTTGACTAAGAATCCTGTATGTCATTCTCGTACTAAACATATCGAGATTAGACATCATTTTCTTAGAGATCATCATCAAAATGGAGATATTGACCTTGTATACATAGATACTGAGAATCAATTAGCTGACATTGTCACAAAACCTCTAGCAGAAGATCGTTTCAATTATTTACGTCGAGAATTAGGAATTTTGGACGTCAATAATATTAATTAATTTTGTTTTATGATTTTATTTCAATATACAAAAACTGTGTTAGAGACAAGCCAATAAAGAGTCTGTCTGTCACCACAACTACGGTTGAAGCGAAGTGGTACTTAAGAGTTTCCTGGTGAACCTCCGCCAGCTGGGACAGTACTCCTACAGCTAATCTGAAATAGTCGCTGTGTAATAATATTTAATCTATAAAATAATATTAATTATGTTAATTGAAGGTTGAAATTACTAATCTTTGAAATAAATAATTGAAATGAGCCAATAAAAAAGAAAGTATTTCAAACCAAACCCAGGCGAATTCGGCCTTCGGACCGAATTCGGCCCGAGTTCGGTTGAGGGTGTCAGGTTATATATACCAGAACCCGAGAGCCTTTCTTCCTCATTGCTTCTAAACTACATCATAACCAGCAACAGCAGCCGCGAATGAGCCCCGAACCCTAGTTCTTCACCACCCCCTTTCTTCTAATCCAAGTGGTGAAATCAATCCAAACTTTGGATTCGTGTGGAGTTCGTCGTTCTCTTCGACATACTTTGATTTCGGGAGGTATAACTCCATCTTTCTCCACTTTTCAATTAGTGCATATTTACTTCTATTTGTACAAATGGCACCTAAGGGATTCAACCCTTTAAGAGGAAGAAGACAACCAACCCAAGTGAGGAAGGTTCATCTTCGGATCCACCTACTAATTCTTTATTTTCGCCAGTCCAATCTAGCGACGGTGCGTTCGACGGGTTTTACTTTCAAACCCTAGACCAAGCCTTACTGTGGTATGGAGACTTCTCCATGAGATCCATATGCACAGGCGCACCCATCAAGTGGACTGTATTTCCTGATCATCGCCATTTCTTTGAGGTATTAGGCTTACAGCATTTTGTTAAACTCTGTTTTCCCGTAGCAACTAATGCCATTAGACTATTTTACTGCAATATCATATTAAACACTTTTGATGTAAGCACACGTGTTGGAGGATTAGATATCAATTTCAATGATGTTCTCTTAGCGGAGATCCTTGGTATTTCCAACGAAGGTGAACCGCTTGTTGACATCACTGAGTTTGATTTCCCCGAAGGCACGACACTTACCAGTTTCAAAGTTGAACTTTGTGCACCTGATAGAGTTCGCTCTGGAAAGTTCAAGGCAAACAACCTGAACTTGTTTAATTATGAATTGTACCGTATCATTTATTCCACTCTCCTTCCAAAATCTACTTCGAAAGATGATGTCACATCTCTTGAATTATCTGCTATGTATCATATTCTTAAGGGGATTCCATTTTCTGCCCCTAAGACCATTATTCAGATGATGGAACGTTGTCGTGCAAGAGATAGAAATCTCTCTTATGTAATGATTCTCCCACACATCTTTCAACATTTCGATATTGACTTATCTACTTGTGCTCAAGACCCTGAGCCCAAGGTTCTCAAGTTATCTCGTCGCAGTATGACTGCATCTGCTCCTCCTACTGCTCCTGCTACTGCTCTACCTCCTCCACCTCCTCAGCAGTATGATATGATATTTGAGGGCATACACCAGCACCTTTCAGATTTGCACGTCTCCAAGACGGACATGGCTCGTGAACGTGAGTTCCGCGACGTTACCCGTTATCAGGCGATTGCAAATTCCTTAGCTGATCTTCGTTTCGCCCAGACTGGACATTCAGCCGGTTCCATCCCTAGAGATCCAGCTTTCTCTGGTTACCGCTGTGAGGATGAGGCTGTTCATGCCTACTTCCAGCCCGGTAACGCATATGATTGGTACCGTTCTGACCGTGCTCCTCCTCGTGATTATGTCGGTAACTTTTACACTGGCGCTCCTCCTCACCCTTCTGGCGTGGATACCTCTGGAGCTGGTCCTTCTGGACATGCTGGTCGTCATGCTGATGATGACGATGATGATGATGATGAGGAGTTGTGATATGTTTCTTTTTTAGACTTAGACATTATCTACTGTACACTTGAAAATGCTCCGACATTCCATGTTGTTCTATTTTCAGACTTTATTATCAGTATTTCTTTTGAGGACTTGTACTGGATATTTTATTGATGTCTTCTGAATATCATTTCATCTTTATGAGATTCGTAGTTTATAATTCACATTAGTTTATTTACTTAGCATTTATTTTATCTGCTTCTCAACTATAAACTGCCTGTGATATAATTCTTCGTTTATTATAAACTGCCTGAATACAAATACATGCCTGTGATGTTATTCAAATTTTTTACTATTTCTATCATTTATCATATTTATTTTCTTGTGTTTCTTCACTGTTTGTTATTTATGCATTGATTGCGGGGGAGTTTTTACTCTTTTGCAATTATTTTGCTAAATGACAACGTGGAAGAAAATAAAGCTCTAACATTCTTTTGAGAAAATGCAGGACATGAACAATTTTTTTTTATTTTATTTCAAGCTTAAATGTTATATCATTCATAGTTTGTCAATTATCAAAATGGGAGAGATTGTTGGCCCATTGGTCATATGGTCAACCTGATTTTAATAATTGATCAAACTCTGTCTCGATATGTGAAGCTAGTCAGGATGTATCGGACTATTGGACATGAACAAGAACAGCTATCTTCACAGTTCAAGACCGAAGCTATGTTTGCCTGTTCGAGTCTGTATTTCTTTTGAGTAATGTATTTTTCATTTTATTGAGTCTAGGAATACGTTGTACACCGAGTCATACTGGCAAATAAGCTATTCCAAAATGTTTTCAAAATACTTTTAAAATATCCTTTGTTTTGAAAAACATTCTTTTAAACAAAAGTTTTAAAAAGGTTTTCAAAAAGGTTTTCAAAAATTCCCAAAAACTAATTTTTAAAACCTAACCTAACCCTAACAGAACTCGGCCAGAGTTCGGCCAGAGATCGGTTGGTGGCCGTTTGATTTTTGAATTCTCTATAACTTGGTCCTCCTGCAGTTGCGGATTTGACCGAGATTTCCTCATAGAGTTCTGTCCGAATTCTGCCCGAATTTTGCCAGAATTCTGTCTTTGGAATTCCTATAAATAGAGAAGGATTTCGATCATTTCAACTCACTCATTCACTTTCAATCTTCTCTCTATCTAAAGCTTTCAGTCTTCCAAAGAGTTTTTCTTGAGCTTTAAATTTCAGATCCCAAGCCAATTACAATCCTCTAGTCAATTTGCCAGTGCGGTACGGTCTAGAAGTTTCTGAGAGATTGTAATCAGAAGGCTTGATTGAAGAATATCTCTTCACATTTGAAGTTGGACGAGTTCTTCGTATCAAAGCTCGCGTTGTAGAAGTTGCAAGGACTTCGTAAGAAAACTTGCGGTTTTGCCAATAGTGGATTCAACTCGTAGCAAGAGTTCTATCGACTGGATTAGTCCTCAACAGAGGGAAACCAGTATACATCGCTGTCTTTGCGTTTGCATTCTTATCTCTGTCTTTACTTTACTTAGTTGTGATTATTATTCTGTGATCTTGCTGCTAACATTTTTTAATTAGCAATATTCCGCTGCCGACTCTATTCACCCCCCTCTAGAGTATTGTGATTTACGATTTCGTTCCTACATGTTGCCCGTCGGGGTCCGTACCGTTGTATGATAGGCCCAAAGGCATTCGCCGAGCTTCTCATCCCAGTCGCACTTGTTGGATGACATGACTTTTTTGAGTAGCTTGATGATGGTCGTATTAAAAGCTTTAGCCATTCTGTTTGCTGCCGGATTGTAAGCGGTTGATGCCACGTTCTGAATACGGTTCTTGTTACAGAATCTACTGAATGCATGGCTGATGAATTATGGGCCATTGTCGTAGGTAATCCTTCGAGGTAACCCGAAATGGTAGAAGACGTGATGCTTGATAAAACTGATCACTTTTGAGCTTTTTACCTCTATGAGAGGTACTGCTTCTGTCTATTTAGAGAAATAGTCGGTGATTGCCATGATAAAGCGGTATCCCCTTGACGAAGGAGGAGTTATGGTCCCCACTATATCCATGCCCCAGGCTTCAAATGGCCAAGAGGCAACCGTCGGATGTAGAGGTTCTGACGGTCTGTGGATGAAGTCGGCGTGCAGCTGACAGGCACGACACTTCTTTGCATACTCAACAGCGTCAGACATCATTATGGGCCAGTAATAGCCCGTGCGTCGAAGTCGGTCCTGTAGCTTAGTACCTGGTTGATGAGCTCCACACGTTCCGTCATAAGATTATCGAAGAGCTTTGACGGCTTCTTCGTTAGATAGACATCAGAGGATAAGTCCATCGTAGGAGTGCCGGTACAGCATTTTGGGGGCTGTATCGTAATAAAAACGGAGGGAGAGCCTTCTGACTGAGACTACCTCCTTCGGGTCTTTCGGGAGGATTTCATAGACGGTAAAGTCGATAAATTGGAATCTCCAGTCTCTGACATTTGTAGAGGCTAAAAATTAAGATGCGCCACTCTTTAAAGTGTTCGATCATTAGATGGCGCCAAAACATTTTATTGTGCCAAACAATCAAGTTGCGCAGCATCAGCCTGCACCAACGTCAGGTTGTGCTGGAGTCAGGTTGCAAAAGCGACACGTGGCGCACTTCCTCGAGAAACTGTAACGGGATCATCTTTACCTGACAACTGACAGCACGGAGATTAAGGAAAATCCATATGAATCTCGTGCAACGCGGCGCTCAAGAAGATTTTATCAGCATGTAATTAATGATGACAGCTGGTTCGCGTAAGTCACTATATGGTACGAGGATTAATTAGTATAGCACAGAAGACCTAGTCAAAGGCGCAAGTCATTGAGTTGCGCCTATGCACAGCCTGACAAATTGGTGCCACTTGATCAACTCTTGTTTTAAAAAAGGGTGACGTGGCACGCAATCCATCAACTTCGAAGAGCGTGCCTACTACACTGCCCACGACAACAGGCATCTCAATCAAACGATGCCATGCGTCTACAGCAGTTGGTGAAAACCGCTCACGCAGGTTGTTATGTTGCGCCCACGCATAATCTGATGAAGCACGCGCAGGGTGATCAAACAGTGCTCAGGACAGAGTGATGTGGAGCACAAGACATTAACTTTGCAGAATGCGCCTACTACACTTCTTACGACCACACGCATCTCAATCAAACAATGCCACGAGTCTACAGCAGTTAGTACAACCGTTTGTACAAGTGAACAGGAGGCGCGCAACCTGAAGCGCGCGCAACCCAGAATAACTGCTAAACAATTATTTCAAGAACTCTATAAATAAAATTTCAAATCAATCTCAAAGCATCAAGTGTGATCATAATCTCCTACTAAAGTGCTGTTGCATCCTCCAGAGGCTCGTGTCTTCGATATCACATCGTCCAAGGGATAAAGTGATCGTCTTCTGATCAGATTCCTATAGTTGTACTTTCCTAGAAATCAATTGTACTCCTGTACTCTTTTCTTAGTTTATAATAAAACTTTTGTTCTTTGCAATCAAAATGGCGACTCTGTTGGGGACGACTTTTTCCTCCGATGAGAAAGTGATAACTCAATATGATACTGCGTCAATCAGCAAGATGGAGAAGACCCTGGTCGTTCAAGTCAACCAGACAGCCTACAAGACCATGATTAATGCTGGGGGTGCCAAGTGCACTGCTGCTGCTGTTAAGAGCAAGACGTGCTCTGTTTGGACACCTAAGTCCTCGGCGGTGCAATCTCCTGTCTCTGCGTAACTTGCGTCGATCACTACTTTGGCGCAACCTAAGGGAGACAGTCTTTTGGCTAATCCCTCCACTTCTCTGATTCTGAAATCGAAGGAGACTCTGTCTCGACACACTATTGTCCAAAATAAGGGAAAGTACCCTTTGGCCTTCTCTTTCCTGGCACAACCTGTACCTGTTCTTGCATCTATGCAACTTGTATCCATCTCTGCTTTGGCACAACCTAAGGGAAACAGCCTCTTGGCTAATCCCTCCACTTCTCCGACTCTAAAATTGAAGGAAACCCACTCTCGCCACACTGCTGTCCAAAATAAAATAAAGAGCCCTTTGGCCTTTTCTGCTCCAGCGCAACTTGCTCTTGTTTCTGCTCTAGCGTGACTTGCACATGTTTATGCCCTGGTACAACCTGTACGTACTTTTGTACTTTCGTAGCGTAAAGAGAAGCACCGTTTAGTGATTCCCTCTTTGCCACCAAATCAGAAGTTTAGTGAGAAATTACTAAATCAAGGAAAATGCTCTTTAGCTTTTCCTCATTCTGCTTGAGTCGTTGACTGGGTGGAAAGTACTACTCTACATAACAGAGACAACCAAATCTCTGTCGGGAAGATGCGTTCTATTCAGAATAAACCTTCCATGCAAAAGGGTATTATGCCTACTCCAAAGAGGTCAGGGCAGGATCTACCAACCTTATGTATCTCAAGATCCCGACGAGGCAAACTACTAGTATCTCAAGTAGATGTACAAGTAGCTCCTCTGTCAGACATGCTCACATATGTCAGCAGCTGCCAATTAGGCTTAACCACGAGAAATCACAAGATGTATCAAGTGCAACCGGCACCAATTGCTAACTTACACCAGAGGAAGAATGTTGAGGTGAAAGATCATGTGACTTATGCTAACCAGCTTAGCACGTCCTTGTACACTCAAGGTACAAGACACCTCGGAAATAGGAACCATGTCCCGAATATCGTCAAAGACTACATTCCTGCAACTTCTTCTCGTCCTGTTAGTGATCTCCGTGAACTCTTAATACAGAAGCGGAAGGTTGCAAATCTATCATGTCCAACGGTGGTCCAATAGCAACAGCATCAGTGTAATCACCACCATAAAATTGTTATCAAATGCTACTGTCAGTCAGCCAACCGGTCCGTCTTTGACCGTTTGAATTATGTTTAGACTCCTGAACCAATCCTAGTGGACGAAGATGAATTAATCTTTGCTCCTGTCAACATGACATCTCGAAGCACTGGGGGTAGAAAACGTCCAAGACATAATGCATCCTGCAATCCTAGTCAACAGTACTTAGATCGAATTCATGAATCCAATGAAGGAGTATATCAATATACTAGATAAAGAAGCCGAGAAATAATCGATCAAAGGAATCTTTCTTTCGACCAAGGCACAATCGGTCAAAGGAATCTTCTTGATTCTAACTAAGATTCCTTCAATCAAAAAGATGTCCCTATCACTTATTCTGGGGATAGTTCTTTATGTGACTTTGATGCTGACAGTAAAAGTTCTGAAAGGACCATTCTTTCTACTAGCTCATCTTCAAGGGCTAGAGAAGTGACTGCTTATGCCGTCACAGAAGATCAAGAAACTTCCAGTTCTTCCAGTCAAGAGCAGAGAATTGCTGCTTTGGAGGCTAGTTTGAAGAACATGGCTGAGATGATGACAGGCATGCATGCTTTGATTATGGCACAACATACAGTTCCACCGGTCGTAAATTTGATTTCGACTCAGAAACCTGTGACAACATCAGTTCCCACCAATATTGATCTGGGGGTACAATCTCCTCACACCGCTTCTATTCCTGTGCAGGCTATTCCAAGTCAATCTGCTGCCGGGGTGGTACTTATCATGCGGCACCCCCTCCTAACACATTGAATCGATCCACTAATCCGCAATCAACCAAAGATACCAATGAGGCCGTAAAACTTTTACGTACTCAATTTGAAGCTTTCAAACAGAAGGATGGCCTGCAGAAGCTTGGGATCAAACAGCCCTATCCCATAGAATAGAAAGAGGTCCAATTTTATCCTAAATACAAACCCCCTACTATTATGATGTTTGATGGCAGTATGTCTCCAAGTTAATACCTCAATCACTTTGAAGTAATGACTGATCAACATCAACCAAATGATGCTCTTCTTACTAGAGTATTTGTCGGCTGTTTAGCTGGTGCAGCATATGACTGGTATCATAGTTTACCAGATGGGTGTATAACCTCTTTCGCTGGCTTCAAACAAATATTCTTGGAACGATTTTATGAGGGAACCAACGACATGACTATGTCTTCTCTCATCAAAATCAAACAACGACATAATAAAACAACTGAACGTTTCATTGAACGGTTCCGTCGTGAATCACTCAAAATGCCACATGGAACTCCAGATGCTTTAACTATAGACACTTGCAAATCAAACTTGTTGCCTATAATCAGCATGTGGACAGGATCAACACAGTTCCAGGATTGGCCTTCTTTCATAATGAATGACAAAATGGCAGAAGAGAGCACTGACAAATTCAAGCAATTAGGCATTCAAATGCCTAATCTTGACAAAGATGAACGTGCTATACCAAATAATAATAGCCGTCAGAACAATCGTAAGAGCAAGGAAACTTTTGCCATTAACCTCAAAGGAAAAGAAGCCCTAGCCATCAATATAAATCAGCCAACATCTACCCTTACAGCACCACCACAACGGGCGCCGTGTCCAAAAGAAGAATACTCTGTCGATGAAGATAATATTATTAGTATTTTTTATTGCCTCATCAAGAGCAATAAACTCCAACTGCCAGAACCTAAACGGCCAAATGAAGTTGGTAAGACTGACCATCCTAAATATTGTGTTTACCACAGGTTTATTGGACAACCAACTCAAGCGTGCTATGTGCTCAATGGTAAAATTCAAGAGATGGTCAATTTCGGTGCAATCACTCTCCAGCAAGATGAGAAAACTGTAACGGCTAATGTCGTCTCTTTACAGTTTGGAGATTTTCCAGCTCAACTTGTGCAGGACGATGTCATCCCTATTTCGAGAACTACTCTAGAAATTGTTAATCTTCCACCTGCACGAACAGATGGTCTTGTTCCTCTATCTACTGATAGAGGGGAGATCATATGGATCCATCCAGATTTAGTGGCGGACTTTGAAACACCATCTTTTTCTACTAAGTCCAAGAAGGCCACTAAAAATAAATCATGTCATATGATTTTATTTGGTGAACATTGTCTTCCATCTCTGACTGCTACCTTCATCTTGACAACAGATAATCCTTCTTCTTCTTCTACAGATAAGACAACATTGTCAAAATCAGAAGCCAAATACCAACTAGCTTTCCATCTGTACAGTCCACAATCTCGTGAACTCATGACGAAGATATGATATGATCTACAAAAGGCCTCTGGTTTGAATCATGGAAAGGGATCTCCTGTACCTCTTTCTATATGTCTTTCTCACAACCAATCTCGGGTTGGTTTAGGTTATTGGACAAATTCTCCATCTTGCCAAAAGAAACCTTCTATAAATAAAACCCAGGCAAAGAGTTGCAATATGGTGTCCTTTGAGCCTGTATCCAAAGAAGAAGTCTTAACTAGTACCAGATCTGGGAAACCTTACCTAAGAGACTATTCAGAAGGTCAAGAAAACCCTGCTCCAGCTCTGGAGGCTCCTCAAGCATTATCTTCTCCTGTTGTCAATAATCCATCAGCTTCGTCACCCCAAATAGAGCCAACTCTTTCCAAACCGACGATAGCCAACAAAGGAAAACAACCTATCCATTTCGACAAAGTATTGAAGAAGACTTCAATTTTGGGACTTGAGAAGCCGTATAACTTTGATATACTGGCTCAGCTGGCCAATACTCCGACAAGATTATCAATTTTTGAGCTACTCCGTCTTTCGAGATAGACTCGAGAAACGTTAAGTGAAGCTTTGACGCAAGCTGATACTTGTCTAGCAATTCTCAAGAAACCAGAGGATGAGCCTATAACATGCCTTCATTGTCATAGTGTGTTGGAACTAATAACAAACATCACCTTTACACAAGATGTTATGTTGTTGGAAGATAATCGTCATGATTGACCCCTCTACTTCACGGGATATGTTGATACCGTGAAGGTTGATCGTATCTTAATCGATCCTGGGTCTGCACTTAGCATCATGCCAAAGACTGCACTAGATGCATTGAAGATTCTCGTACACAATCTTTCGACAACCATCACGACAATCCTGGGATTCAATTCTGGAAGAAGTGAACCTTTGGAAAAGATTCGCCTGAAAGTTTAAATAGGCAATCTTCGTACGAAGGTTACTTTCTATGTAATTGATAATCCCGGCTCTTACAATGCTTTGCTGGGAAGACCCTTTCTACATGAGCATAACATTGTACCATCCACTTTACATCAATACTTCAAGTATGTGGATGTCAATGGAGAAGTCCAAAAGAAAGTAGCCGATTTAAATCCTTTCATGGACATTGAAGCATATTTTATGGACTCTCAGATGTACAAAGAGGAGTTCATAAAAGTTGTATTAGCAATGGATAGTGAGGAAGATTAGAAACATACTTCAAAAGATATTCTCATGATCCCCGTCAAAGGACGTACTACTTGTCCCTCTTCTTTTCAGACATTAACTATACATCTTTTCTCTCATAACAAACAGCCTTATGCTGCAGAAAAGGAACAAAGGGAGCTCACCTCTTTTGAGCCTCTTGTTATCGACCTTCGTCGTAACAAACATTCTCCTTCTCCTTCTCCTTCTCCTTCTCCTTCTCCTCCTTTGGTTATCAACCTTACTAAGCCTCTGTGAAGGCTAAGAATCATATTGTAAATGATGATGTACAAATCAATAAAGTAGCAACTCCTTTATAGTATACTGATGTCGTTTATTATACTTGATGTTATTTAAAAATGTTAGATAATGAACCACTTGCCATAAGAGAAGTTGAAGCTTCCCAAAATAAAGTATTGCTCGAGTCAATGCATGACTCCTTCTTAGTTCCTTCCAGGAAGAAGGATGAACTTTCTATACTTTTTAGTAAAGAAATAGAACAGAAGATCACACCCGATAGTGAAGAACAAAATCACGATAACGGAAGACTTCAACTACGTCGTTATAGTCAGCAATCAAAAGATATCATTCAAAAGATGGGCTATAATTTTAAAGCTGGTCTCAATTGCGGCAAAGGAAGGCGAACTCCTATTCGTATTCCTGCTCTGAAAGAAAAATCACAACAATACTACAGCAAAACGAAGCAGGGATTAGGTTATACTTCACCAACTCCGACTCCAGAAGCCTCCGAATTCGAGGATAAAGAACAATCTAACTCTTCTGATTCTATCTCTTGGGATTCAGATACCGGTGTAGGGCAAGTCCATCGTGTGACTCTATCTTCCAATATGGTGACTACTGAGTTCTCGGAAAATGACGAAGACTTTGTCGAAGCTTCTGAATCTGATCCTTAGGCACAAAGGATGGCTACTCAATGGGAGCTTC
The DNA here is from genome assembly GCA_029216955.1 of Iris pallida. Taxonomy (NCBI): domain Eukaryota; kingdom Viridiplantae; phylum Streptophyta; class Magnoliopsida; order Asparagales; family Iridaceae; genus Iris; species Iris pallida. Next base: position 175,594 of record JANAVB010039331.1, on the reverse strand, counting down.
ACTTTGAACAACGTGAGCCACCTACTGAAGATCAGCTAGTTCAAGTCAATATTAGAGATGAAATTTCCCCAAAACTGATATTTGTCAGCAAAAGCCTCTCTTAAACAGATAAACAAGAGTTTTGGTATTTCCAGAGTCAGGAATACCCTTCCTCTCAAAATCCTCAATGGAGTCTATATGAATCATCAATTCTGTCTTTTAAAATCCAGCTATTTTAAAAGATATCTTTTTATGATAAATTCATATTATCATAGATATCTCGTCTTTTTAGTCATGATTTCCCGTCTTTAAGTCCCAGTGGACTTAAAGATCATTTATAGAAAAATGAGTTCACGTCCACATTACCTCTGAATTCTACTTTCTGTATCAGCGACTTATTACGTCCACATTACCTTTGATAAAGTCGTCTTTTGAAATGACAATATTATGAGTTATATTCTTTCACATCCACATTACCTCTGAACAGATATAATTAATATTGTTATTTTCTTTTAGAGGATAAGTCATGTTCGGTACCTCTAAATGTATTTTCCTATCCTTATCTATTACTTATATCTACTATAGGTATATAATAAGTAATAGAATCACAAAAAGAGCATTATTTTATTGCCATAATGTTCAAAATGTCAAAAAATAACATCATTTGAAAGGCAAGAAGACAAAAAGATTCTATAGACTGCTTCATTGAGGAGGCTGAGTGCTGAGATCAATGATCAGCCTTTTCAAATTCTCAGCCCTCTCTACTCTGGAGTCAAGTATCTTTTGTCTTGCAAGAGCTCTCCCAAATTTTGTATCAAAAGGTTGCAGCATTTTTTTTCAACATTCCAATTCATCACCTTCAGTCTGAATAAGAGCATCATGTTGCCTCCTCAGGTCATCTAATTGGCTCGCAGCGATTTGATGCATCTCAAATACTTCTTCGCATCGTCGAGCTGCTTTAACTGCTTCTTGAAGCCGAGCCATTTTAATTTCTAGTTCTTGGAGATGAACTTGATATTCAGCAGCTTCTTTTTCCTTCTCTGTAGCTTCAGTTTTATAACGTTCAACAGAAGAAGTTGTCTCGATAATGCGAGATTCCAACTCTACAGAACGCTGTGAGAAAGCTACCACAGAAGCTTCAAATTTTGCTCTTCGTATTGCAGCTTTGCGAGCCATCTCCTCGCATTTAGTATCTACAAGTTTTTAGATGTTTTCTCTTGTTAGATCTTTGTAAGACTTGATTGATTCTTCAAGTTCATTCAAAATATGATCTAAATAATTGACTCTATCCAGATCTCCAATCTTGCAGATAGCTCCAATGATGAAGGAGGAAGGGCCCCTTACTGATTCATAAGGTTGGTCTTTTTCTATGACCATTTGAATTAAAGGCTTCAGAGAAGTGAAGAAAGCATTAGTATAATCTTCGACAACAGCTCTATTCATTACTGAGATCCCTGGGGTAGCCACTTCTAATGGAATTCTTATTTCTGAAGTAACTGGACAAACTACAGATTGTACACCAGGAGATTTGAGTACTTGCATCATCGAAGATCTTCCCTCTCCAGATTGGGTCCCCATATCCAAAGGAGCCATAGTCGAGTTAAAACTTAATGTGGTCGATGCAGCTTTCGTAAGCATCCCCGTAGGACCCACTATGATCAAGATACACGATCATTACATATAAATTACAAGAATTAAAGTAAATAAAAGTCAAAAATTTACCTGATCCCGGCAATACATATTGAGTTTCATAAGGTATGTCCAGATCAGAACGAAGTCTGGCCATAGTAGTTTCAGACACAACTGTTGACTACTCCCAGCCTCGAAATCGCCTGATAAGAAACGGCTGCTTTCGACCACTGATTCTACCTAGTTAACTGGAGGAATCTCCTCTGGATCCCTAACTTCAAATATTTCTTCAATAGGGGTCTGAATCCCTGCAACCACAGTATTGGGATTTTTATCATTCCCAACATCTTTAAGGGCCGTCGTTTTATCTTCTTTATCTTCAGGCTCATTAGTTTTTGGGCTCGGATATCCCTCTTCAATAATTGGATTTTCTTCATCCTCAACAGTCATATGGCATTTTTCAGTTGATACTAGTGGGGCATCTACTAGAACTGGTTCTTCTTCGGTAATACTTGCGGAATTGTCTCTGATTTATACATCATCATAGTCACAATCCAGGAGGGCGTCTATCATCTATCGATCTTCTTGAGAACGAGTGGGAGTTTGGGTATCCGAAAGATCGTGTCACGACCCGCACCCTAGAGTAAGGGCACGAGACGTGGGTACGTCCAGCCTACGCCTCAGTGTCGACGGTAGAACGCTGTCCTAGGTCAAACATCTAACAATATAAAGGTACCTGTACAGTATATACTCTCCGAATGGAGGTGACATAGCAGATACAGTCTCAATCACAGCTAAGGTAGAGCAAGATAAAAGATAGGTAAAACATGAAATCCAAAAGAGATACAGTAGATAGAAGTCTAAGTGTCTAAGATACACAAACCCAGAAAATATCTCAAAGCTCAATACAGTAATCCATAGAATAAATACAACTCAATACAACTGAAATAACTAACTATACAACCTCTACTATGTCTCCTCTAGGCTAGCAGGCAACCTCTAGGCTATCTGTAAAATTTATCAACAGGTCCAGTCAGGACAGGAACGAGCACAATCTCATCTAGAAAACCCAAGTAAATGACAGCGAACTATAAAGCAGTTATAGACAGTTGTATTGATGAACATGGCAGTTTATGTTCAGGTGATGGTAAGAAAGACAGATATAGTGCAAGGAAAGTAAGTAACTAAACAAGAGGAGAATCATGGCAATAAAGATTGTAAATAGAAACTAGCTGAACCAGGGTAACATGATATAAGTCCATACAGTAAATGTAAACAAGTGTAAGACCAACGTAAATCCAGACAACATGAATATGATACCAGGTGATTCCAGTACAAGATGAGTCCGGTATGAGATGATTCCAGTCAGTGATCAAAGATTCCAGGGTGAGTCCAGACTATACTCTAACAGTGTGTTTTAAAATACCGAGATCGACATATAAATGGCTATAGGTAATCCGGCACATCACACACTCGGCCAGGTGTGAGATGGCTATCATTCCAGTACATTCCAGCATGTGGGGTAATTCCAGAATTGGGGTATGTCTACATGTCTTACTCAAGTATTTCCCCTTCTAGCAAGTACAAATAAATCCAGAATACGACACGAGAATCGAGATGAGTCCAGCCAAACGTGATGATACCAGCAAGTGATTTCAGGGTGATTCTAGTAGGTGATTCCAGTAATAGAAGCCAAACATGATGATACCAGTAATAGAGGCCAGACAATATGGTATGTGTGTCGCATATATGAATCCAGAAATATCCATACGTGTTGTAACAGAGAATCACATACAACTAACTAGAACTGAAGTACAGTAATTGACAAATAAATGAGAGAACTATCAGAGAATGTACTCGCCTGATGTCTGAATGTCCAAAGTAAATATACTGTCCGATGAGAGATGTCTGGCTCCTAATCAGAATAGCACAAGTCACAACAAGTCCAAAATGACAATATGAAGTTCTACTATACATTCTACATGATTCTAGGTCAATCTAGACCGAAGTCCACTCTTGGTCAACTTGGTCAACCCTGAAAGTCAAACCTAGGTCAACTATGGTCAAACTAGGTCTAACAAGTCTAAATTAGGTCAAACAAGTTATTCTAGGTCTAAACAAACTAAGTATATGCAAATCAAGTATCCAAGATAGCTACTAACTCATAGCCTAAGTCACTTGCTAAACCAAGCACAAAACTAAACCATAAGCTAACAAGGCACACAAACTTAGTCATATAATGTATATATACTATTCACTTTCACATATTCATATACATATATATATAGGAAAGCTATATATATAGGCACATACATATATATATAGAGAGAGAGAAAGAGAGGTAAAAGAGTAAGTGAGTATGTGTGTGTTTGGCATGTGTGTGAAAGGATATGTGTTAATGTTCTAAAATTTAGTGATAGGTAGGTGTATGTGACATGGGATACATGATGTCAAAGGGTGTATGAATGCATGTATGTAAAATGTTATAGGTTAACTCAGTTTATAGAAATACATACATATATACTTACCTTGTATACATGCATACATACATATCATGTATATTATATTTACATGATACATACATGTATACTTGTATTATATTATACTTACATTCATGCATATTAGATACTTGTATTTATATTAACATATTGCAAACATTCATTTCATTCATGCATCTATGCATTACCTACATGTTTTATACATATGCATACATTGTATATTCATATCATTTCATACATTAACATAGAGACATACAAACATACACACATCATATAATTTTATATATTATCATTCATTCCTTTCATATATTACATTCTATATTACCTATATACATGTATTTTCTCCATTCATTCATGCTTGCATCATATACTCGACATTACCATACATGTTATCATTATATATTGCATTACAATATTTATACATTATGCATTCATATTTATCATTACATATATATCTTGCATTAATATCTAGCATTCATTATATACTTTCATACATACATTGTATATCATTCTTTCATTCATGCATTGCTTATATGCATTATATTAATAGCATTCCTACATGCTTGCATTCAACCATATATATACATTAATGTAAAGAGAATATATATCATATATATATATATATATATATATATATATATATATATATATATATATATATATATATATATATATATATATCATTTTATTCATCTAACATATCATGCATTACATACTCTATATTCATTTAATATCCATACTACATAGGCTCATAGGTTACACAAAATACATATATCGTATAGTCACTCTTCTACTTAAAACCAATACTGTACCAATTGGGCATTCATTAAATTCTAGGATTAAAGTATGTTGTAGCTATTCGTGTTAGCTTTCCGAAACTTTAAACGGATCGCATTTTCGTGTCTGAAAGCTCCCGAAATCGCGAAAATACCGAAACACGTTCGTCTTTCGTACAGCTGACACTCAAATAATTCTACAGAACTTTACAAAACGAATTTGGCTTATTAAAATATATATTTGGAAAGCTAACTTCGATGCGGTTCTTTCAAAAAAACGAAAGATAAATCGGAGTTATAAGCTAAAAGTTATGACATTTCTAAGTTGCTTTGGTTAATAAAAACATGGATAAAAATTATGACGGATTTGACAAAAGAACACATATAGGCCAAGATACTTGGACACAAACATAGGTATCCAAATGAAACTCATTCTAACCATCCTAACTAAGATCAATCCACTCTCTAACCATCTAAACACACACACAAATATATATATATATATATATATATATATATATATATATATATATATATATATATAAGAAAAATATATATATATAAGAAATATATATATATATATATATATATACATATATATATATATGCACACAAGTGTCCAAAATAGGTTTTTTTTCCACTAGGACACAATCACAACACAAAGGACACTCCTATGACCTCCAAATGGACACGAAATGGAGATACAACCATGGGGGTAATTCCTATGGGTTCAAAATAGACCTATATGCATGAGGAAATGAAAAGGAGAAGGGATTTATACCTCCCGGTAGATCGAATCGAAGAAAAGCCTTTCCGGAGCGACACCGATACGTAGAGATTCTAAAAGGACACGAACGAGCTCCGAATCCTTCCAAACTTGGGTAGCTTCCTCCTTGGCTAGAATGGAGAAGGAAAGAAGAAGATTTGGTGGCAAAATGGAAGGATTTGGTGGAGAAATAGCTAGGGATTGCTCTCTAGAAATTTGGGGAAGAACAAGAGAGTGTGTGGATGAGAATAATGAAATGAACTTGAGCCTATCCTCTCCCAAAGTGGCTGGCCATATGGGGCTATTTGTCCTATTATGGTAAGGTCCAAAATGCCTCCACTAACCTATTCTATTAGTATTAGGAAAGGGCTAATTGGTTGGGGCTAAATTAGTCATTCTAAAGTCTCTAATCACACTAACCTTATCCATAATAATTAGTCTAACCTCTAACTAAAATATTTCTATCATGTAGGCCATGGCTAACTAATGTATGGGTCCACTAAAGTCAATACTACCCCCGGGTCCCCGTTTCAAGTCGGATTGAGCTGAAATTCGAACCCGACTCAAATAATCCCAAAACAATATCATAAATAATAAAATAAATTTCAAAAATATTTCAAAAATACAAAATGACAAAAATACCCATGTTCTTGAAAACTGGGGGTGACAAATTCCTCGAAATTAAAACCAAACAATAGTAAAATGTCAAAATCACAAGTCATAATTTTAAATAGTTTAAAAATGATTAAAAATCACCAAAAATTATAATATGAAATAATAATCAATAAAATAAAATTATAATTATAAAATTTCAAAATTACCCTCATCTGGAAAACTAGGTGTTACAATCCAACCCACCTTATAAAAATTTCGTCCTCGAAATTAAGATGATCGCACCCCCTTCTATGTCAAACATAGTCAAGGGTCAATCACTAGTCAATTTCTCAACATCCAAGTACTTGGTCATCAACTGGTCAACTTCTTAGGGTTTTACCTATGCTAGCTATCTAGGTGTTGGCAACTAGAATTTAGCAAAAGAGAAACTCTATAATAGACTAGCTCTTAACTTCCCAATCCTATCAAGTCACCTATAACTAAATACCTACAAGCTAAGCATATGAATACCAAATACCACATATATATATATATATATATATATATATATATATATATATATATATATATATATATATATATATATATATGCTCAAGAACAACAACCCATCACATATATCCTAAGTATATCATCTATATATATATACATGACTGATCAACCAAGGGTTAAGGCAAACTAAACTTATAAGGGTCTGAAACAATGCTTAGAACTAGGCTAAGGATGAATGGTCTGAATCAAGGGGACATGGTATCTAGTGAAGGGTCTGCACACTGCCTATAAAGGTGATCAACACAAAGGAACTCAACACGAAGTGAACTTAACTAAAATGGAAAACTGAACCAAGTATAGGCTAAACAACATGTTTATAACCCTATACAACAATGGCCTATAAATACCAACTAACTTATATCCTATATGCCAATATCATCTGCAATCTATCTATGCAAATAGACCTCTCGGTCTTAGGTGAAACTACAACTATACTCAAAGGCAGGCTCGGGTCATGGGTGCCTCACTGGAAAAGGTAAGGGAAGGTAGTAATAATCATCAAGGCTATAAGGCATACTAATATCCTATGTGTAACTGGTTGGTATTATAGATAACAGGAGAATTATCTGCAATGGGTTACTATTCTAACACCAATGCTAACTATCACCTCTAGGGTACAGACACTCTACAAGTCATCATACCATTATACTATGAAGGAACTACCTATGAATAAGCTCTACAAAACTAAATATCCCTACTTCTAAGTCATTTATAACAATCAAAAGGGTATGATGTTTAAACCTTCTCAAGATACAATCTGTTAATCATATGCGTCTGTCCAAAATCATGTTGTCCAGAGTCTTCATCATGCTAGTGAGCAAGGCTACGATAATCACAGAGTCCTTGACTAAGGTACGTACCTCTAGGTTCAGGGTATTTAAAATTTTTGCACTGTCGCATGCGACGGCAAAAACCTTAAATTCCCATACCCGAGAATACATCCAAAATCTGACTACATGTCCTCACTATGCCAACTAACACGACTATCGAGGATTTCTAGATCCCATGATTTAGGCGACCTAGCCCATATGATTTTTTCAGAAGACAAACAAAAACAACAAAAGAGTAACATGACAAAATTAATCAATCAACAAGGAACAGATGGAATCGGATTTCAAGGTAATTATAAAAGACAATTGCGGGAATGGAATTGAGAAGAACGGAACTTGCAGTAAGATCTCCAACGGTCTGTGCATCCTCAACTGTCCTAACGATAGCTCGCCCTGCTGGTTTCCTCCAGCCTGATGCTGATACTGCACAAATCTCTGCTGCTGATGCTGCATGAACCGTTGCTGCTGAAGCATGAACCGCTGCTGCTGAGAGAAACCAAAAACGAAGGAAAAAGTCTCTGTACAGACGGAGGTGCACCTCCAATGTAGCAGAAATGCCAACCTGAGTTGGCACAACAGAAGCTGCGGTCTTGAGGCCCTGATGAACAGGACGAGAGGTGGCCAGCCTCTCGATAGTATCCCCCAAAATGAAGCGATGAGATCGTGTCTTCATAACCATCATGAAGACAGATCAAAACAAGAAGCAATTTCTGAGAATGAAGCAAAAATTCAAAGGAGAACAGTTTATATTCAAGGGAAGTCAATAAGCAACAATTTTAGACAAAAGGAATCGAATTAAGAGTTTTTCCTAATGTGATTGAGTACCTCCAAAAATATCCTAATCCTACTCCAGGCTGTAGTGATACTCTAGTTCGAATACCACTACATAAACTCGACCTGTATGGGCCACCACTAAAAACGTGTCACGACCCGCACCCTCGAGTAAGGGCACGAGACGTGGGTACGTCCAGCCTACGCCACAGTATCGGCGGTAGAACGCTGTCCTAGGTCAAACATCTAACAATATAAAGGTACCTGTACAGTATATACTCTCCGAATGGAGGTGACATAGCAGATACAGTCTCGATCACAACTAAGGTAGAGCAAGATAAAAGATAGGTAAAACATGAAATCCAAAAGAGATACAGTAGATAGAAGTCTAAGTGTCTAAGATACACAAACCCAAAAAATATCTCAAAGCTCAATACAGTAATTCATAGAATAAATACAACTCAATACAACTGAAATAACTAACTATACAACCTCTACTATGTCTCCTCTAGGCTAGCAGGCAACCTCCAGGCTATCTGTAAAATTTATCAACAGGTCCAGTCAGGACAGGAACGAGCACAATCTCATCTAGAAAACCCAAGTAAATGACAGCGAACTATAAAGCAATTATAGACAGTTGTATTGATGAACATAGCAGTTTATGTTCAGGTGATGGTAAGAAAGACAGATATAGTGCAAGGAAAGTAAGTAAATAAACAAGAGGAGAATCATGCAATAAAGATTGTAAATAGAAACTAGCTGAACCAGGGTAACATGATATAAGTCCATACAGTAAATGTAAACAAGTGTAAGATCAACGTAAATCCAGACAACATGAATCTGATACCAGGTGATTCCAGTACAAGATGAGTCCGGTATGAGATGATTCCAGTCAGTGAACAAAGATTCCAGGGTGAGTCCAGACTATACTCTCACAGTGTGTTTTAAAATACCGAGATCGACATATAAACGGCTATAGGTAATCTGGCACATCACACACTCGGTCGGGTGTGAGATGGCTATCATTCCAGTACATTCCAGCATGTAGGGTAATTTCAGAATTGGGGTATGTCTACATGTCTTACTCAAGTATTTCCCCTCCCAGTAAGTACAAGTGAATCCAGAATACGACACGAGAATCAAGATGAGTCTAGCCAAATGTGATGATACCAGCAAGGGATTCCAGGGTGATACCAGTAGGTGATTCCAGTAATAGAAGCCAAACATGATGATACCAGTAATAGAGGCCAGACAATATGGTATGTGTGTCGCATACATGAATCCAGAAATATCCATTCGTGTTGTAATATAGAATCACATACAACTAAGTAGAACTGAAGTACAATAATTGACAAATAAATGAGAGAACTATCAAAGAATGTACTCGCCTGATGTCTGAATGTCCAAAGTAAATATACTGTCCGATGAGAGGTGTCTGGCTCCTAATCAGAACAGCACAAGTCACAACAAGTCCAAAATGACAATATAAAGTTCTACTATGCATTCTACATGATTCTAGGTCAATCTAGACCAAAGTCAACTCTTGGTCAACTTGGTCAACCCTGAAAGTCAAACCTAGGTCAACTATGGTCAAACTAGGTCTAACAAGTCTAAATTAGGTCAAACAAGTTATTCTAGGTCTAAACAAACTAAGTATATGCAAATCAAGTGTCTAAGATAGCTACTAACTCATAGCCTAAGTCACTTGCTAAACCAAGCACAAAACTAAACCATAAGCTAACAAGGCACACAAACATAGTCATATAATGTATATATATTATTCACATTCACATATTCATATACATAGATATATACAGGAAAGCTATATATATAGGCACATACATATATATATATATATAGAGAAAGAGAGGTAAAAGAGTAAGTGAGTATGTGTGTGTTTGGCATGTGTGTGAAAGGATATGTGTTAATGTTCTAAAATTTAGTGATAGGTAGGTGTATGTGACATGGTATACATGATGTCAAAGGGTGTATGAATGCATGTGTGTAAAAGGTTATAGGTTAACTCAGTTTATAAAAATACATACATACATACTTACCTTGTATACATGCATACATACATATCATGTATATTACATTTACATGATACATACATGTATACTTGTATTATATTATACTTACATTCATGCATATTAGATACTTGTATTTATATTAACATATTGCAAACATTCATTTCATTCATGCATCTATGCATTACCTACATGTTTTATACATATGCATACATTGTATATTCATATCATTTCATACATTAACATAGAGACATACAAACATACACACATCATATATTTCATACCTTGCATTACCTGACATATCATGTTATATATTATCATTCATTCCTTTCATATATTACATTCTATATTACCTATATACATGTATTTTCTCCATTCATTCATGCTTGCATCATATACTCTACATTACCATACATGTTATTATTATATATTGCATTACAATATTTATACATTATGAATTCATATCTATCATTACATATATATTTTGCATTCATATCTAGCATTCATTATATACTTTCATGCATATATTGTATATCATTCTTTCTTTCATGCATTGCTTATATGCATTATATTAATAGCATTCCTACATGCTTGTATTCAACCATATATATACATTAATGTAAAGAGAATATATATCATATATATATATATTATTTTATTCATCTAACATATCATGCATTACATACTCTATATTCATTTAATATCCATACTACATAGGCTCATAGGTTACACAAAATGCATATATCGTATAGTCACTCTTCTACTTAAAACCAATACTGTACCAATTGGGCATTCATTAAATTCTAGGATTAAAGTATGTTGTAGCTCTTCGTGTTAGCTTTCCGAAATTTTAAACGGATCGCATTTTCGTCTCCGAAAGCTCCCAAAATTGCGAAAATACCGAAACACGTTCGTCTTTCGCACAGCTGACACTCAAATAATTCTACAGAAAGTTACAGAAAGAATTTGGCTTATTAAAATATATATTTGGAAAGCTAACTTCGATACGGTTCTTTTAAAAAAATGGGAGATAAATCGGAGTTCTAAGCTAAAAGTTATGACATTTCTAAGTTGCTTTGGTTAATAAAAACATGGATAAAAATTATGACGGATTTGACAAAAGAACACATATAGGCCAAGATACTTGGATACAAACATAGGTATCCAAATGAAACTCATTCTAACCATCCTAACTAAGATCAATCCACTCTCTAACCATCTAACCACACACACAAATAAATATATATATATATATATATATATATATATATATATATATATATGTATATATATGTATATATATATATATATATCCACACAAGTGTCCAAAATAGGGTTTTTTTTCCACTAGGACACAATCACAACACAAAGGACACTCCTATGAGCTCCAAATGGACACGAAATGGAGATACAACCATGGGGGTCATTCCTATGGGTTCAAAATAGACCTATATGCATAAGGAAATGAAAAGGAGAAAGGATTTATACCTCCCGGTAGATCGAATCGAAGAAAAGCCTTCCCGGAGCGACACCGACACGTAGAGATTCCAAAAGGACACGAACGAGCTCAGAATCCTCCCAAACTTGGGTAGCTTCCTCCTTGGCTAGAATGGAGAAGGAAAGAAGAAGATTTGGTGGCGAAATAGAAGGATTTGGTGGAGAAATTGCTAGGGATTGCTCGCTAGAAATTTGGGGAAGAACAAGAGAGAGAGTGTGGATGAGAATAATGAAATGAACTTGAGCCTATCCTCTCCCAAAGTGGCTAGCCATATGGGGCTATTTGTCCTATTATGGTAAGGTCCAAAATGCCCCCACTAACCTATTTTATTAGTATTAGGAAAGGGCTAATTGGTTGGGGCTAAATTAGTCATTCTAAAGTCTCTAATCACACTAACCTTATCCATAATAATTAGTCTAACCTCTAACTAAAATATTTTTATCATGTGGGCCATGGCTAACTAATGTGTGGGTCCACTAAAGTCAACACTACCCCCAGGTCCCCGTTTTAAGTCGGATTGAGCTGAAATTCGAACCCGACTCAAATAATCCCAAAAAAATATCATAAATAATAAAATAAATTTCAAAAATATTTCAAAAATACAAAATGACAAAAATACCCATGTTTCTGAAAATTGGGGGTGATAAATTCCTCAAAATTAAAACCAAACAATAGTAAAATGTCAAAATCACAAGTCATAATTTTAAATAGTTTAAAAATAATTAAAAAACACCAAAAATCATAATATGAAATAATAATCAATAAATAATAATTATAATTATAAAATTTCAAAATTACCCTCATCTGGAAAACTGGGTGTTACAGATCGACAGCTCTAGCTTGAGATTCTATAGGAGGCAACTCTTCTCTTGAGGGCTCTGAGATATTTAGAGTAGGGGATGACAATGTTACTCCTGCTGCTATCAGGGCAGATATGGAAACAGTTGTCCGTACAACTTGATATCCTGGAATTGCATCGGTAGTAATTGATACTGGAATATCAGTTGATGTAGTCTCTGCAGATGAAAAGAATAATATCAATATATACCATTCAGATATCAAAATTCTGCTTAAAAGCATAAAAATTACCTTTTTGAGAGGGTAGATCCTCCTTTGAGGGTAATGATATGTCAAAATCCTTTTTGAGTGAGGAAGCGTCAATGGTTTGACATTCTGCTCGAGTCACTAACAATTTTCTTCTAGTCTTCCGTATTAGAGGTGCTACAGGTTCTTCTTCGACCTCATCAAGGTCATCTAGTATTTTATGCACTTCTTCTCGGATGACTCCACTCTGTTTTGGAACTGAAGAAGGATTTATTTCTCCTTCCCCAAGAGCAGTTCCACCATGTATCTACTTCGACTGAGACCGAGTTGTCCTAGTGTTAGGCTGTTCACTAATCATCAAAGTAGTCTTCGTTTTTTTCCTCCCCGGTGCTTTAGGAGAAGAAGGAAGATCAACATGATGCGAAGGAATAGAGGAATCTCCAGTCTTCCTTTTCTTAAGTCCCTTGGAAGGGGACTTTTCTTTTTAGACTTTTAATGATACGTCCAACGGCTCATTTACTTTATCTAAAAATCCTACAAGAGAAGCTTCCAGAGGATCGTCAGCAGGGTCTCGATCTTCTGCATCCCTGAACAATTGTATGATATGAACTCCAGCTTTCGATCGCTTATTACTGGCAAAACTGTGGGCCAGATGAAAGTTTTCAGCAAAAGTGTTTGCCAAAGTATAGAAATTCGTGTATGTGTATAACATACGCGAACCCTGAACAAGATTATGGGGCATGGAGAATATAGCCTTAGTACCTCTGGCATTATAATATCGCCAAGTCCTAGCACCATCAATCAAGAAACCTCTTGCTTGAAGGCAAGTAGTGGCATTTCTCACATGCAGTTGGTCATAACCAAATTGTCGAGTGAATCGACTTGGCAAATATGGTTCTAAAAAACACTCTTCCTCAAATTGATATACTAAATGAGATGGACGAATTGTCTTCAACCATGCGAAAATAGCTGGGGACAGACGGAGAGGTGCTGGTTCTAAATCCATCATTTGTGGAGGAAGATTCTCATATCCTGGAGGAGGGGAAACACATTGAAATCACCACCCAGATCCTCGATTCAAATCTCGTCTACATTCTGAAAGTGCGTTTATATTCCAACGAACATTGGAATAACGCCTAATGAAGTTACCCCCAACTTCACCCATGTTAGGGTCTATCAAACTGGGATGGTATAGCAATAACAACCCGAACAAATAAATATATAGTATTTCAGTGTAGGGAAAATCCGACCGAGCATCCTTATCATGCAGCATAGTATCTACAAAAGAACGCGGTCCTGCATTCATGCGACAAGTCATCGCTGAAAGAATATCCATCTTGTGGCCAAATACTAGGCTCACAGCTGCAAACAATATGCCTCTGTGAAATCTATCGACTGCACTGGCCCCTGGAACTATAAATCGCCGCAGCCATAAAGTAATAAAACCTGCCAATTGGGCTTCTTTTGACATGGGTCTGTAATCCTGTTTGAGATAACTCTCAATAGTGGCACCAGCTTTAAAGGGGTGCCATTCCACATCCAAGATGTTATCTGTATGCTTAGACTTTTCTGTAAATTTTTCTATGTTTCTACGACCGATCGGTTGGAAGAAATAAGGATTGTAGGCTTGACTTTCAACAATCTTTTCTTCATGAGAATGGCCTAAAAACAAATATGGTAACCACTTAGTTGTATAACAAGTCCCTATGGAAGCACTTTTGTAGTAAAGGGAGCATATTTTATAATGGCATAGAAGCTCCTCGAACACAGCCACCATCTGAGAGTTTTCTGTAGAAAAGATATCCAGTTTTTCATTAGTGGGTACATATTCTTCATATGGGTTGTTACCCATTGGAAGATGTGAGAGATATTTTATCTCATGAAGTGCAAAACCAATTTTCCCGTGATGGGTCATGAAGGTACCAGTTCTGTTATTGTATCTTTCAATCAGAGTCAAGAACATATGAGCATTTGGGTGGAAGCCATGAACAGTAGTCCAGATGGCCTCATAGAGTTCTAACTCAAGAAGTTTATCCTTGAACTGATCTAGAATCCAGGTCACTAAGCTGCTCCAACGTTTCATGTCGGGGTTGACCAGGCCTGTTAAACGTATAGCCTGATCCGGGTATCTTCCTTCAGCTTTAGAAAATGTGTTTCACTACCAAAATACATGTATTTACCGACGGCCTTATCCGTCGGTAGTCCGTCGCCAAAAATAAATACCGACGGATTACCGACGGATATTTTGGTAAAACAGCCGTCGGGAATAACCTCGTCGCTAAAACATATCCGTCGCTACTCCGTCGCTCAGCGACGACTTAGCGACGGAATACCGTCGGCGCATTTAAATATATATAGCGACGGATTACCGACTAGCTTTCGTCAAAACATGTATCAGGATATAGGGTTAGTGACGGAAAACTTCGTCGCTAAAGAGTCGGCAAAACCGTATCAGTGATTTTCTGATACGCAATATCCGTCGCTAATCCGTCGTAAATTTGTCGGTAAAAGCGTATCAGAGATTTTCCCATACGGCAGGTCGTCGTTATGCCGTCGCTAATCCGTCGAGGTGTACGACGGATTAGCGTCGTATTAGCGACAAAACATCCGTCGCTAACTGCAAAATTTATGGACATCAAACAGAACCAGGTCGACGGACATTCCGTCGCTAAACCGTCGCTCAATATAAAATTCTCCAGGTAGCGACGGATATTACGTCGCCAATCCGTCGATACATTAAATTCCTACAGTTAGCGACGGATAGTCCGTCGGGACTTTGTCGCCAGTCCGCCGTAAGTTAGTCGCCAATCCATCGCGAAAGCTAAAATTTATGGACATCAAACAGCACCAGGTCGACGGATCGTCCGTCGCCAATCCGTCGCTTTATTGAAATGCTCCAGGTAGCGACGGTTTTTACGTCGCCACTCCGTCGCTAACCTCAGTTTCTCCAGTTAGCGACGGACTATCCATCGCTGAGTGGTCGCCAGTCCGTCGCTAACTTCTAATTTTTGAAAAAAAAATACTGCAAACAGACTCTTTCATGTTTATACAACACATCCAACACAATATCAAACATGCAAAATATCCATATACAACACCATATATCCATATCCAACACGAATATCCAAAGTATCCAATATCCAACACCTTATATCCATATACAAAATATCCATATCCGACACCAATATCCAACGTATCCAATATCCAACAAAATATTACCAACACAATATATCCAATATCCAACATTAAATTATCCAAACATAAAAAAAATATCCGAACATACAATGTATCCAAATGTCTACAAAACCAACAACATAAACAAAATCAAACCCCGTCCGTCGGATCGTCTCGTGCTCGTGCCGCCGCATCCGCTTTGCGTATGTACTCCTCCACCGTGTGTGCCGGCACTTGGGACAAGATATGGTCTGGAAGCGCGCGTAGCTGCTCTGGCGATAACATGTCAAGGAGCGTCAAGATGGTGTTATCCGATACGATGCGGGCGTCCGCAGAGCGGTTAAACGAAAGCCGTCCGGGGGAAGAAGGACCAGGTCGATCCGAAGCACCGGCAGCAGCAGTAGACGGACCGGGAGCACCACCAGATGAACCGGGAGCACCAGCAGACGGACCGGGAGCAGACGGATAGCGCCCTAACACTATCGCCCACAAATCTGACACCGCGAAGGTCAGAGTCGCAAGCTGCGCCCTCACATCGTCAACCGGGGGCGCTGGGGGAGGCGGAGGCAGTGGATATCTCGGGGACGGCTGCAACGAGGGCGCCATGGAACCTAAGCCGTAGACGCGCCCTTTCCTAACGCCGCCGACGGATTCTACGAACACGTCATCGTAGCAAGCGGCCATAGAAGAGTGCGTCTGGGTGGGCGTCGTTTCGCCGACATTCTCGGAAGGGGGCTCGATCTCAAGCCGACTAAGTGCCTCACGATACGCAGCCTATCCAATGAATGTGTTTATACTATAATTTTTCCTAAGTTATAATCTAAATCCTATGTTTCCCTAAGTTATAGTCTGAATCCTAAGTTTATCTAATTAACTTAACAATAATTATATTTCTAACATAAATCTCATAAACGTAAGTACTTACATCAGTCTCCTCGGCCCTCGCGTCGACGAAGCTCCCGTCCTTCCGCCTCTTGTGCGTATGCACGAATACATTGTGAGCGGTGACCGTCTCCGCCTCTTTCTCCTGCTTCACCGCCCGTTGGGCCTGCATACGTAGAATTTAATTAACTTCGTATATTAACAGTATGAAATTAAATAATAGAATGAATTTGAATTTGCGCTATCTCACCAAATCTGCACGCGTCGATGCGTGGGGCCTTGATCCCCCCGTATGCAGACCCGCGGCCTGTCGATTAGCCTTAGCTTTCTCCGATTTCAGCTTGAACTGCGGAGTATCCATCTTCTCCAACATCTGCTCATAGTACTCCGCCCGGATCCAGTCCTTCCTCGTATGCGCCGTACGAAGGTCGTACACCGCATCCCGTATCTTCTTCCCGGCGGCGGCTTTATAGGTCCTGCGGATCGCCTCCTCGCGATGGGGGGGCCACCAGAACGTCCTCTGACATACAAATTCAAATATCACGTAATAAAAAATTAATGATTTAAAGAATAATTAATAATTCACCGACGGATTTATACCCTCATCTCGTCGAGCCAGACGTACTTCATGTCCTGAGGCACCTCAGAAAAATTGAGGTAGGGGCCATGGTAGTTATCCCGGATAATGTGCCCTAGAATCCGGGCAGCATCCCACGGGAAAAACCTATAAAGAAGCAACGACTGGATTATTAACTTGAATAAATGAAACAAATTTAATAAATTAACTTAAATTTACTTACGATTCACCAGCGGGCCATAGCTCTCATCGGAACTCGCCCACCAGCCTCTCTGGTGGCGTCGGAGGATCCGCGGGTCCGTGCATGTACTCTCCGGTAACAGGATGAAACTGAATCCCGGGGTACTCCGAGGCCCACCCTGCAGTAACTGCTGGGCCCCCTGCTGCATCTGCTGCTACATCCGCTGGTACATCCGGTGGCAGAACGGATCCGCTAGCGGATGGAGTCACAGGCCTCGACGACGATGTCGGTGGCACCGAGGAAGAATGACGGCGGGAAGAGCCTGTGTCCGGGCTCTCCAAGTCGGGATCGGAGGTCACATCCGGGGAATGCGGCTGGCGACCACGACCGCTTCCACCACGCCCACGCCCACGCCCACGACCACCACCACCACCGCCGCCGCCGCCGCCACCACCACGACCACGGCCAGCACCACCAGTACGGGTGCTCGCAACCATGCCCTATAAATAGAACACATAAACAAAATACCGACAACATAGATTTATAAATGAATATAAAACTAAACATATCCATACCAGCAGCAGGACGATGAGTGCCGCCCAGACGAGTAGGCCTAGGAGTGCCATCTGCAAAAAGAAACTCATACAATAATACGCAAATATCCCAAACTGAAATAAATATTACAATCAGAAGTGAAGTACGAATAAAAGCTAGATACACAAAATCTGATAAAATCACGCACCAATACAACAAAGTACAATTCTTGTAACTTTTGATGAAAGGGCATCTTGTGTTCCACTAGACTTGTAATTGTAAATCCAAATGTAATAGGGTAATTTAGGATTCGAGACTAGATATTGGGTGCTTCAAGATACAACTGAAATATAGCGATATTTAATCATCGTCATCGTCCTCTTCCTCGGCCTCGGCCTCATCATCATCATCATCCTCATCGTCGAATTCATCTGTATCCTCATCCTCATCCTCATAAAGTTCTTCTTCTTCTTCTTCTTCTTCTTCTTCTTCTTCTTCAGTCTCAATACTTGGGACAAGACGCCTCTTTCTCCCCTGGTTGACATCTAAGTCTTATATATCAACCTCTTCCTCCCCTCTATTTTCATCAGCAAGAGGTATATCAACCTCTAATTCAACATCCATGTCACAAGACTGTTGTCCCAAGTATTGGGGCTTTTCGATCTGGTCCTCTTGGTATGCTGGGTCTCCAACGTTGAATGTATTTCTAGATTTAATCTTGCATACTGCCCACCAGTCAAAGCGATCTCTACGACGCCTTGGGTAGCTTGTATAGTAGACTTGAACAGCCTGACTTGCTATCACAAACATGTCAGACCCTCTATACCTCCTGCGATGATTTATATCGACGAATCCAAATTGTTTATCGATTCTCCAACCGATATTTGGTGTCGTATCGAACCACTCACATTTGAACATAACAATATGCATATCAAATAGGGCACTATATTGTAATTCTACAATATCCCGAAGCACTCCATAATAGTCAAAGTCCGGCTCGTCGTCATAGATTGTGCCTCTTATGCAAACACCAGAATCCTTCGTACTGAAGCCGTCATTGAGAAATTTGACATTTATAGGATGTTGAGTTGTCTTAAACTTGAAGCCATTAACGACATAGTCGGGCCAAGTCTTTGCATGCTTCTTCGGTCCCAATGACAAATAACGAATGCTCTCATTTGTGAGTGTACTTGGTTCAGCTAATAAAACCTGTAAACTTTAAATGTTTTAGTTGCATATATATATTTAAATGGTAGCCGCATAACATATTATCTCAGTTACTTACGTAATCTCGAAACCATGACGGAAAGGTAAAATCAACCTCTCTTTGAAGTCCCTCATCGGTAATATCGGGTGTCCTTATTTTGACTTCATCTCTAAATACACTGTTAGAGAGAATAAAAATTAGTGTAGTCACTTACCTCACCAAATTAGAGATTATAACAAGGTGTAGTCACTTACTTCTCCAAATCTCTCACTTCTTGTATGTCACAATTTAACAAGACATATCGGTGAGCGGCAACATACTCATCGTCACTCAACCACCGTTTCTTACTAGCCCCAATAGGCTTGCCCCTTAAATTGAATATACCTCCTTCCTCAACGTCTTCGTCATTCCTTTGAGGTCTATTTCGATTTGTCTCAACATGAGTATCGAAATAAATGGAGCAAAAGTTTGACACCTCCTCGATAAGATATGCTTCGCATATCGAAGCCTCTATATGAGCCTTGTTGCCAACTTTCTTCTTTAGATGATGTAGATACCTAGAGAGACAAATTATCTTGAGAATTAACAATGAATTGTAAAATCCACTTAAATTATATCGATTTTTATTTACCTTTCAAAGGGGTACATCCATCGATAATGAACAGATGCACCGACACGGGCTTCGTATGCTAGATGAATCGGTAGATGCTCCATACTGTCGAAGAAACCCGGTGGAAATATTTTCTCTAACTTACAAATTGTTAAGACAATCTTCTCCTCAAGTTGTATCATATGTTGCACCGTGAGCTTAGTTGAACAGATATCCCTGAAGAATGTAGACAGCTCGGCCAACGGAACCCATACAGCAGAAGGCAACAACTCTCTCAACGCAATGGGCAGTAATCTTTCCATAAACACGTGGCAGTCGTGACTCTTCATTCCTGTTAGCTTGCGTTCATTGAGATCAACGCATCTAGACAAATTCGACACATAGCCGTCGGGAAATCTTAAAGTAGATATCCACTTGCAGATTATTAATCTATCTTCCTTGCTCAATGCGTATGGCGCTATCGGCTTAGTTACTTGTCCACCAGCTCCCCTTTGTATCAAGTTTAGATTATGACGTTTGCATATCTCGGCCATGTCTTGTCTTGCTTTTGGATTGTCCTTCGTCTTTCCTTTAATATCCATAACGGTATTGAAGACATTATCGAACACATTCTTTTCGATATGCATGACATCAAGATTATGCCTAATAAGATTATCTTTCCAATAAGGCAAGTCCCAGAAGATACTCCGTTTGGTCCAGTTATGGCTTTGTCCGAACCCCTCGACACGATTGTTCGATGGATCTTCCATTGCGGTGGGCAATTCCTTTACATCTTCCCAAATATCGTATCCCGACAATCTGGCAGGAGGTTCAGAAAATTCTTGTTTTCCATATCTGAACGCGTCCTTGTTCTTTCGCCAAGGATGTCTCGTTGGCAGAAATTGACGGTAACAGTCAAAGAAAGAAGTTTTTCCTCCATGTCTAAGGCGGAACGCCTTACTATTTTCCATACATATCGGACAAGACATGTTGCCGTGCGTACTCCATCCCGACAGCATACCGTATGCTGGAAAATCATTGATTGTCCACATGAGTGAAGCTCTCATCTGAAAGTTTTGTTTTCTGGAAATATCATAGGTCGTGACGCCGATCTCCCACAACTGTTTCAGCTCATCCACCAACGGCTGTAAATATATATCGATGTTCTTTGTTGGATTTTTGGGACCGGGTATGATAGCTGTCAAGAACATATAAGGAGTCTTCATACACATCCATGGTGGCAAATTGTAAGGGGTAAGAATGACCGACCAGCATGAGTATTGAGATCCCGACTGTCCGAAAGGGGCAAAGCCATCAGAACATAGCGCCAGGCGTACATTTCTAGGCTCTTCAGCAAAATCTGGATGACACAAATCAAAATATTTCCACGCCTCCCCATCCGAAGGATGTGACAATTCTCCTTCGTCCTTTATGCGATCTTCACTGTGCCATGTCATGTGTTCTGCTGTATTCAGAGACATATACATCCTCTGTAAGCACTTCGTGATCGACAAGTAATGCATATACTTGTAAGGACGTCGTTTTCTAGTTGACTTTCCTTTTCCCTGTACTGTCTTGTAACGATCCGCATTACAGAACCAACAACTTTCTAATACGTAATTCTCTTTGTAATACAACATGCATCCGTTGCGACAGCAATCTATCTTCTCATACCCCAGTCCCAGTTGTCGGACCATCATCTTTGACTTGTAGAAGTTTCTTGGGAGCTCTTTTGATTCCTTCGGTAACACCTCATTAGTTAATTGTGTGATCCGATCATAGCAAGCTTGTGGCAAGTTAAAATCAGACTTTATGTTCAACAACCGCATCGTCACTAACAGTACGGAATGAGTCTCACAACCAGGATATAGAGGAGTATCTGCGTCCTTAAACATATCATAGAACTCCTTTGCCTCGGGATTAGGATCCTCCGGATCAAAATTAGGCCCTGCCGCAGCATACACCATATCTCGTGCAAGGTTCTGCATGTCTCCATAATCCACAGAGCATCCGTCGTCTTCGAGGACATCCGTTGCAGCATTATCATCAAAAGCATAAGTACCAGCTTCTGCAGCCTGTCTTTCTAAATATAATTCACCTTGCGATGACCACAGGCCGTAATCACGTACGAAACCCTTACGGGTCAAATGATCTCTCACAGTCATCACTTCTTCGAAACGTCTATTGTGACAATTAACACATGGACACTTGATTTTGTTATCGTCCATGTACTGAGTTTTGCTCATGGCATACTTAAGAAATACTTCCACACCTGCCTGAAAATCGTCACTCACACCAATTCTGCTCTCGTGTTGTCGTTTGTACATCCATGTACGATCAACAAAGTAACGATTCATGCTCGATTTGATGTGAATCTCTGTATCGTAAGACAAACTAAACATAAGAATTAATAGCCCGATACCGATACTCATATCGTAAGAAAAACTAAACTTGTGGATAACACGCTAGGCCTACGACGAGGCTACTTAGTATCACAATCTAACATAATTAGTATATAATCATGTAACTGGTGGATCCGCTAGCTAGTAAGCCGGATGTACTTAATATCAGAGAGTATCAGATTAGTATCAGTATATAGGTTAGGTAGACCGTATCAAACGTATATCGGAATAGTAGGCCGAATAGGAGGCCGAGATAGTCGAATGAGAAGAAGGAAAGAAAGGAGGAACAGATGGGTCCAGAGCCATGGTGGAGGAGGAGAAGTAACATGAGAGCAGTTTCCGCCGTAACATCTCCTGGCTCTGCTGGCAACTGAAGTCCAGATGCTACAAAGGACGATCCTTCGCTGAAATCAACTACAACACCCATCAGTTCAAGTTCATTCCTATATGAGTATATTCCAATGCCATAGAGGAAGGTCAACAAACTGATGGCTTCTATGGTATTGGAATCTACTCATATAGGAATGAACTTGAACTGATGGGTGTTGTAGTCGATTTCAGCGAAGGATCGTCCTTTGTAGCATCTGGACTTCAGTTGCCAGCAGAGCCAGGAGATGTTACGGCGGAAACTGCTCTCATGTTACTTCTCCTCCTCCACCATGGCTCTGGACCCATCTACTCCTCCCTTCTTCCCTTCTTCTCATTCGACTATCTCGGCCTCCTATTCGGCCTACTATTCCGATACCGATACTTTGAACCTTGATCTTAACCCAAACCTATATACTGATCGATACTAATCCGCTACGCCCGATACTAAGTATATACGGTCGATACTGATAGCGATAGTCCGATACCGACAGCGATAGTCCGATACCGATAGTTCGATCGATACCGATAGTTCGATACCGATAGCGATAGTTAGCGATAGTTCGATACCGATAGCGATAGTCCGATACAGATACACATGGACCTACATATCTATATATCACTAGTAGCCATACTCCTCTACATACTACTCTACACTAGGATCTAGTAACCATATACTACTCTACACACTAGCTACGTAGTCATACTCTAAAATAAGGTAAACTAATTCACCCACACATTAAAACCAACCCAATCAAATCTTAGGCAAACTATTCATATGATATCAATCGAAATACAAATAGGTCAACTAGGCTAGTTCTAGGTCAAATTAGGAGTCCAAGTCAACTCTGTCAAAACTAACCTTAATTAGGCTAAACTTCTACCTTAGCTAATCAAAAATATATACTAGACTTCACGACGTGTGTCTGTGTATATATATATATATATATATATATATATATATTATTAATAAATTACTTAAAATTATGCCTATATATATATATATATATATATATATGTCTGTGTGTGTGTGTATCCGTGTGTCTGTGTCCGTGTGTGTCCGTGTGTGTGTGTGTGTCTGTGTGTGTGTGTGTCTGTGTGTCCGTGTGTCCGTGTGTGTGTGTGTCTGTGTGTGTGTGTCCGTGTGTGTGTGTGTGTCCGTGTGTGTGTGTGTGTCCGCGTGTGTGTGTGTCTGTGGGAGAGGAGGAGGAGGAGGACTCCTGCGCGGGGACTCCAGAGTCCCTCCTACGCCCCCTTGCCCCGACCCCCCCCAACCCCTGCCCGACCCCCTCTTCCACCCCCCTGCCCCCCCCCCCCCCCCGCCCCGACCCCCCCCAACCCCTGCCCGACCCCCCCCAACCCCTGCCCGACCCCCTCTCCCATCCCCCTGCCCCCCCTGCCCCGACCCCCCCAACCCCTGCCCGACCCTCCCCTAACCCCTGCCCGACCCCCTCTCCCACCCCCCTGCCTAGACCACCCCCCCACCCCTGCCCGACCCCCTCTCCGACCCCCCCTGCCCCCTCTCCCACCCCACCCTTGCCCCGACCACCCCACCCCCTACCCGAACCCCCCTGCCCAGACCACCCCCCACCCCTGCCCGACCCCCTCCCCGACCCCCCCTGCCCCCGACCACCTCACTCCACCCTTGCCCCGACCACCCCACCCCGTACCCGAAACCCCCCTGCCCCACACCCTCTCCGACCACTACGACAGCCCCCTAACCCCCCAAATCGTAAAAGAGAGAGAGAGAGAGGGAGATAGAGAGAGAGAGAGGGGGGGAGAGAGAGCATACCTTAGAGAGAGAGAGGGAGATCGCCGGTCGGAGAGAGGGAGATCGTCGAAGAGAGGGAGAGGGAAGAGAGAGAGTGTTTTGGGGGGGAATGAAAATTTCCCCCCCCCGTCGGTTCAATTTAAGTTAGGGTACAGAAATTAGCGACGGAGTAGCGACGGATTATTCCGTCGCTAAGTCGTCAGTAAATCTCGCGCCAATATTTTAGGCTTTTTCCGCCAAAATATGCGACGTTCTAGCGACGGATATAAAACCGTCGCTACTTGGCCGACGACCTATCGACGGCGTAGCGACGGATATGGACATAAAAAAATAAAAAAATTGTCCACTGCTTTCCGTCGATATTCCGTCACAAATCCGTCGGTGATCCGACGGTAATAGCGACGGAAAATTTCCGTCGCTAAATGGCCGTCGCTAAAATACTGTAATTTGGTAGTGTTTGCAAAGATGGGCACCCTGATGGGAAGAAGCATCGATGAATCCTCTAGAGGTATACAACTCGGCTTCAAGCCCCTGAGATGAGAACTGTACTTGTCTGAAGTACTGTAAAATAGATCATTGTTCTGTGGACCTAACTTATAACACATTCTTCCGACTCTGGCTTGCTGAATCGGAGTCATGTCCCAGGCCATCCGTCGAGGGTAACTGGAGAATTCATATCGGGACAAGGACAAATGTCTTGCCATCTCAGTCAGATATATAATTTTGTCCTTACATTGATAAATCCATTCTTCTTTCTTGGTCTTTGGTTGAGACGTTTTCTTTACTGCATCTCCAAATAGGAAAGCCGGTTTCTTATGAGTCACATTATCTACACATTTCAAAGGTTCACCATTCATCAGACATAACAAAGTGCTGCTTCTTGAGCAGTGAGGATGGCCCTTCTGGATTCAGGTGCATCATATTGAGGATATGAGACATGACATAAGTCTTCTTTATATTCTGATACAGTAAAAGCTGAAGCATATTTCTTAGCATCAAGGTCTTCTCTAAGATCAACTACAAAAGAGAAAAAGAACAACAAAAAGTTAAATCTCAAAAAGATGAAACAGAACACACAAAGAAAAGATCTATGTTGCGCAATATCCGGTTGCGCAGTATATGAATTGCGCGACATCTGTGTTGCACAACATCTAGGTTGCGCGACAACTATGTTGTACGTCATCTATGATTTACGACATCTATGTTGTGCGATATCTGCATTGCATACAGTATTTGTGTTGCATTGTGCAGTATCTGCATTGCACGACATCTGTATTGCACATAATTTCAAGTTGTACTATTTTTTTATGTGTATTTCGCACAAAATTAGAAAGTACGAATTTAAAAATCGTGCAACATAGTTTGTGAATAGCAACCAAACTCTAAAAAGAGAAGGCACAAGTCGTAAATTATGCCCACACTCTAAAAAGAGGTAGCACACGTTGTGAAACGCACAAATCAACTAAAACCCTAAAAAGAGTTGGTCAATCCAATCGACGCTCACCTTCAAGTGCCGGGTTGGCTCTTTCAGTCCTTGATGACGGTGGTGCATATTGAGGTGCTTTTATTGGTGGTACACGGGATGAAGATTCAGCAATGGCTTTTTCCTTGGCAGCGGCAGACTTCTTTGGCGCCATTTGACAATCGTCGGGAGAGCTTCGAGAGTTTGAAAGAAGAAGATAAGAGAGTTTAAGAGAATTAACTTTCCACAAAAAGTTAAAAGTTCTCTTTAGTCGGCTATTTATAGCTTAAAGAATCTTTCTCAAAACTGTTGCACAACTGACGCTTAAAATTTGGAGTTTTTGGTTGACTGGCGCAATCCAAACAAAACTAGCATAATTCAAAGTATTTCAAAACTTTGAAGTATTTTTCAAGTTTCGAAAACTTTGAAAGGGGTCTTGTAGAGGCAAAAAAATTAAGATGCGCTATCCATTAAAGGGTTTGATCATCAGATGGCGCCAAAATATTATACTATGTCAAACAATCAAGTTGCACAGCATCAGGCTGCACCAACGTCAGGTTGTACTGGAGTCAGGTTGCACGAACGATACGTGGCGCACTTCCTCGAGAAACTATAACGGCATCATCATTACCTGACAACTGACAGCACAGAGATTAATAAAAATCCATTCAAATCCCGCACAACGCGGTGCTCGAGAACATTTTGTCAACATGTACTTAATGCTGACAGTTGGTTCGCGCAAGTCACTGTATGGCATGAGGATTAATGAGTACAGCACAAAAGACCTAGTCAAAGGCGCCAGTCATTGAGTTGTATCTATGTGCATCCTGACAAATTGGTGCCACTTGATCAACTCTTATTTTAAAACAGGGTAACGTGGCGCGCAAGCCATCAACTTCGCAGAGCGTGCCTACTATACTGCCCACGACCAAGCACATCTCAATCAAACGATGACATACATCTACAGCAGTTGGTACAAATCGCTCGCACAGGTTGTTATGTTGCGCCCACGTGCAACCTGATGAAGCACGCGCAGGGTGATCAAACAGTGCTCAGGACAGAGTGATGTGGCACACAAGCCAATAACTTCACAGAACGTGCCTACTACACAGCCCACGACCACACGCATCTCAATCAAACGATGCCACATGTCTACAGCAGTTAGTGCAACCGTTTGTGCAAGTGAACTGGAGGCGTGCAACCTGAAGCGCATGCAACCTAGAATAACTGCTAAACGGTTATTTTAAGAACTCTATAAATATAGTTTCAAATCAATCTAAAAGCATCAAGTGTGATCATAATCTCCTGCTAAAGTGTTGTTGCATCCACTAGAGGCTCGTGTCTTCGATATCACATCGTTCAAGGGATAAAGTGATCGTCTTCTGATCAGATTCCTATAGTTGTACTTCCCCAGAAATCAATTATACTCCTGTACTCTTTTCTTAGTTTGTAATAAAACTTTTGTTCTTTGCAAACAACATTGATGCCAGGGTCTATGGCCACAGCATGAGTTGTCTGCATGCACAAATTATGTTTAGGGTAAGTGAAGTCCCGACCCATCACCGTAACGAAGTGTTGAGTCCCAACGGGTGCAGCCAATGAGGCTGCAAAGCCGGCCAGAGCTTCGGCTTCCAAGTTTTACAGTCGAGCCACATGCTCTATGAAGAATTCTGTGAAGGTTGAGATGATGTCCAACGCTGCTTTGTGGTAGGGGATGAGGTCTTCATGGCGGACCTCATATTGTCCCCGGATTTGATTGATGACGAGCTTTAAGTTGCCGTAATATTCAAGGAAGTCCACCCCCAGCTATCTTGCTAACTGAAGCCCCATGATGAGGGCATTGTACTTTGCGACATTGTTGGAGCATAGCTCTGAAAGAGAATAGGCACACTGGATGACCAGTTTGTCGGGAGAGATTAAGACCACTCCCACTCCTGCGATAATCTGGCCTTTGGGGCCTGTTCTGGAAGCACCATCGAAGAACATCTGCCAGACTGGGCTTTCTTCGATAATATTTGCTTCTTGCACCTCATCGGGATACCTTCATAGTGTCTAGATGATTCTGGGATTGGGTGCACAGCTAGGAAGTCGGCCAATGCTTGGCCCTTGACAGCCTTTTGTGGCACGAATATCATGTCGTATGGTGTCAATAATATCGCCCACGTAGCCAACCGAGAGTTTAGCGCCCCTGCTTTTGTCATGAGAATTTTGAGTGGATTGACTCAGGAGATGACATGGATTGTTTGTGCCGAGATATAGTGGCGAGTCCTCTGGATGGCGAGCACCAAGGCTAGACACTCTTTTTCTATGGGATTGTTGTGGGGACTCTGTCTCACTGTATCGGTATTTATATACATGTACGTATTTTGAGCCGTATTTCGTAATTCTTGGTTTTTAAAATATTTTAAAAATTTTCTAAGGAATAAATTTATCTTGACTTGGTTTAATTTGGTTTGATTCAACCTAGCTTTGTCACGACCCGCACCCGTTTTTCCGGATACGAGACGTGTCCAAGCCAGCCTACGTCGTAGAGTCGACGGTAGAACGCTGTCAAGCCCGCAAGAAATAAAGGCTCAAGAAATAATATTTGCTGCTCATTCATATTTCTATATTTATTACAACATTTATAATTAAAGAAATATAAGATTCTCACAATTAATTAAAATGACAACTAGTTCCACTATCTAGGTCGGCCTCAGCATACCCATGTCTTCCCAGTGCTAAGAGTGATCGCGGCTAAACCTGAAAAATGTTGGTTTCCAGTCAGGAATGGAACAAGTACACAAACCGACGGCAATACGAAAACACAATAGAATTAACAAAACACAAAAATAACATATGAGATATAAAAACTGAAAAGTACTGATGACATGGCACGGTGGAGAAGAAAAGAAAAAATAAATAAAAGACAACTACCTATGTGGTGTGTAATATCCGTTTCGACATGTGAACGGCTAGGGGTAAATCTGGCACCTGCATATGTCGTGTACAGGTGCTATTGTTCACGAATAGACATCATGGGGATAGTTCTAGGTAGTCCACATGTCTACTAAGATATTTCCCCTCCCGACTACTCCGTGCGACGAGCGTGTCAACAAGCAGCAAGATATATGTATAAAAATGAAATGAAAAGACTATTATGAATCGAAAGCAATCAGAAAGTGCACTTGCCTGAGGTCATTAGCTGGTGAAACCAATAATACTATACCACTTAATGAGCCACAATCAGTCAACACATGCAGAAGTCTCTAGATGCTAAAATAAATATTACCAACGTTCTCAGAATAGTCAAATTAGCTAGGATTGCCTGTCCTTAAGTCCAATTCTGGACACAGGGGCAAAACGGTAATTTCGGGTCAAAACGGTGTCGGCCGTTGGACCCGCTTTGCACCGAAAAGTGTGCTAGAGTCAACGGTCTCTAAAGGCGTAAAACTATATGTTAACAGGTCTGGTTTTCTGATACGAACCCAACCGTATGTCCAAAGTTGGATTTTGGTGGGTCGTGCACAAAATCGCCCGTTGAGTCGGACCGTGTGGTCCGCAAAACGGTGTTCCGATTCAACTGCCTCAGAATTGGACAAAACTTGGCATACAGGACCAGAAAAATAATACGATCCTGCTGGCACAAGTTTCATCTCGATCTGACGAATGTGCACAAAGTAATTGAAAAACTTGCACAGAGGCCGATACGGTGAATTTCGACAGATACGTATCAAATTTATCGCGCACACGCGACCAATTTGAATTCCGTCAAAGCCAACACGTCCACGAAGCCGTTACGTACCTTTTGATGCTCGCGGTTTGCGACCACACCGTCCGGATTGGCGGGACGCACGTCGTATAGAAGGTTTTTCTAGTTTTTAAATATTTTAAAAACAGTTTTTTCGGTGAACTTCGGAATCGAATAACTTCCTACGTACCTTACAAAATCAGAGTCTACCAATTGGGTTGTAATCATGTATATGTTGTCTAAAAAGTTGTTCAATTAGAATTCTAAATTGGTCATTGGTTTGACCAGAATCGGCCTTCCAATATGGGCATTTGGCCTGGGTTTTTTGTCCTGTCTCGGACTATTTTTCGACAACTTCGTATCGATTTATCAGACAACCTAGGGATTTCTAATAAAAACTAATTGAAGGGATGTAGACTCGTATAGGTTGACTACATACCAGAGTAATCCGTTCGTGAAACGGACGAGTGCGGAGGGAGAAATCTCGTCGCGAAGTTGCCTTCATTGTTGCAACTGCTGTTGTTGCTGTGTTCCTTTGTGCGCGCGCGGCTGAGTCCAGGCGGCTCTCCGATGTGTCGCGGCGGTGCGCACGGTGGCGGAGCGCACGCAGGTGGCCTGGAGTGGCGGCATCGAGGGTTGGCTTGATGGTTTGCATTAGGGTTTTGGTGATGTTTCGAACTCCTCTCTCGAGATATCTCTCTCGTTATATACGCATATACGCATATATTATCCACTGTTCGGTCGGCTGGTGACTTTACTGGATGGGCTCGTGGGTTTCAGTTGGGCTGGGTTTGGGATAGCTTGTTTTGGGTTGGGATTTCCTCCTTTTTTTCTTTTTCTATTTATTTTTATTATAACTAATAAGCAATATACATACATACACACTTATCTTTATATATATACACGTACACACATACGTATGCACATATATACACATTTTTATATATATACACCTATATATATTTATTTTATTTTTTTTATATACACCTATATATATATATATATATATATATATATATATATATATATATATATATATATATATATATATATAATATATATATATATATATTTATATATTTATATATATACACATACACATATCCTCCTATATATATGTATATAGGAGGATATACACATACACATACACATATCCTCCTATATATATGTATATATATACACACACACATATTGACACCTATACCCATATACACATATATATTTTTATATAAATACACATACACACATATACATATATATATTTTATATAAATACACATACACATATATACATATATATATTTTATATAAATACACATACACATATTTAATCTTTTGATAAAGAATAAATTAATAATAACTAATAATAATAAATAGTTTATTCTCAATAACCACAATAATAATATTATTAATAATACTAATTCCACTAGTAATTAAAGTAATTCAATAGTAGCTCCTAGATGGGCATATCATATACTCCTATTACTGGGCCCCAGAAAATTATATAAATATTCTAAAACGCTATTTAATATTAATAATACCTTTAATTTATATTTAATAAAAATTTAGAAAATAATTGCCAATTCCTAAAATATATACAAAATATTTGTATTTACCATACATGTCTACAAGGTCGTATTTGGTCCCACTACATGACTACATGGGCTTGGATTTGACTCGGGTCCAATCTGGACAGGTTCGGTACAACTGGGTTCCCAAAACCCAATAGTATAATTAAATAATAAATAAAAATCTTCGGTACGGGTTAAGTCGCAACTTGGCCTGGTTTTTCTAGTTAGGACACTCCTATTGCTTTACATTCCCCTACCATGGCTAAACACTAGTCAAAGCATGCTACTGCACTATCCGTGCCATGATTTCAAGTCGCCTTGTACCCTAATTCCTATCCATGACTAAAATCGTCTACCGTAATAATAAACTAAATAATTATTTATAAAAACTAAGAATCACCATTTAAATAAAAATAGATAATAATAAAAATATTTCAAAATTTTCGGAAAGGGGAGGTATAAATCTACCTACCTTAAAAATAATTTCGTCCTCGAAATTTTAATCCATAACTATTCCTTAAGATTTAATAAGAAGTCTACATGAACCTTAATCTTCTTAAATTTTAATTAATCAAAATATCTTATAACCCTCTCTAGCCATTTTATAACTCGGAGTACTTGGGGATTTCTACCCACCTTTGGTCATACTACTCCATCAAATATCTTGTCGCTAAAACTTTATAACTTCCAACTAATTGCTAAAATTTCTACCAATAGCCATCTACTGTATATGGCATCTATAATCATTCATATCTATCAATCAACCCAAAATCTAACAAGCAACAAATTTACCCAAGTAGCTAAGAAATATTAGTTAACTCTAATAAGCATGACCATTCGTCGCCCGTAACAGAAAGGACAGGAGGATAAGGAAGGATAATCAAGAGCAATTATGAAGTTTCAAGAGCGGTAGAGAATATCCAATAATGCAAATAGGACAAAAGTTTATGAACCATTGACTTATTTGCTAGATTGGCTACTCTAGTCCAGACACTTGCTAAATCGAAGAACTCTTCACTTCTTAGAGGGGCTTGCAATCCATAAAATACGAAAATTCCATTCTCGGAGTTAATCTAAACAAGATTCCAAAATAGAACGGAATTTGAGAAATCAAGATTGTGATCTTTTCTGTGGTTACTTAAACACACGAGCAAGGGATACAAATGCAATGCAAGATCGTCTCGCGACGTCCAGGTAGATGGAATAATGGTTACGAAGGACATCACATTCTAAGAGGTGAAGACTTCATAGTAGGTATAGGGACCTATTTCAATTGGTTCGGTTTTATAGTCCAATTATGATGGTATGCATGAATGGGTATTACTGGGGTCTTAATGGGTTCCAAATTGGACATCAGTCGTTGGTTGGATGAACCTTGGACTTCAATCTATATTGACTGAATAATATCCCAATGATAAAACTATTTCTACGTGTCACGACCCGTACCCTAGAATAAGGGCACGAGACGTGGGTACGTCCAGCCTACGCCGCAGTGTCGGTGGTAGAACGCTGTCCTAGGTCACAACATCTAACAGTTTAAGGTAATAAACAGTTATACTCCCCGAATGGGGGTGACATAACAGAATATATCTCAATCACAACTAAGGTAGAACAGGATAAAGATAGATAGATAAATAGATAATATCCAGAATGAAAACACAGAGATACATCCAGAATTCTAAGTATCTAAATAAATACATATCCCAAAGTCTCAAATCCATATACAGTCATCCATGAAATGTAAATACATCATAATCTAAGGGAGTGTCATCTACTGCTAGTGGATCTTGCTGCTGGTCCAAATCCAAACACTCATCTAGTGTAGCACCGTAGTAGGTAGGGCAGAACGCCTCAGCCTCGTCCTCTGTAAAATTTCAATAGGTCCAGTTAGGACAGGAGCGAGCACAGTACATCTCAACAAATCATAGCAGGTCAGGATATATAATCATACTAGAGAGTAAGATACAAGAAACTGAAAGAATAACATGATAAAAAGAGAGAGACTGTAAGTAAATAGCTACAGTATATAGAGAACTAACAGTACTAGTGATTCAGAGCATAAGATGGTTATATAGACGGCACGATGTTGTACACGAGTAATCAACAGAGGTTGTACATGAATAATCTACTGGATTGAATACATAACCACTTCTACTCCCCTACCCCAATCAATACACAAGGATCTAGCTAAGTTATGTTATTGTACACGAAGGTCATGTGAATACATGATTATACATGATTCACACGTTTCGTACACGAATGTCACAAATACAAGGAGTACACGATGTTCACGATAAAGTATACGAACACGAATACCCAATGTATCCGCTAAGGGGATAACATTGCACAATAAGATCCATATAGTACTAATCCGTGTTTCCAACGTGTCAGCATCATGTAAAGTAATCTAAAGCAGGAAATATACTACTAATGCAGGATATGAAATGATCAGAGAATATACTCGCATGTATCCTGAGAATCTGGAGAATATATACTGTTCGAAGAGTGGTGTCTGTCTCCTATAGAACAGTACAAGTCACTATGAGTCTACAATGATAATAAGCTGCAAGTCAATGCATTCTACATGAATCTAGGTCAATCTAGACCAAAGTCAACTCTTAGTCAACTATGGTCAACCCTAGAAGTCAACTAGGTCAACCAAGTCAAACCTAAGTCAACAAGCCTATACTAGTCTATTCTAGGTCTAACAGGGCTACACAAGTCTAGCTAGACTCTACACTGACAACAGATACACCCATAGGCCATAGGCTATACCATGCCTATGAACCAAACCCTAACACATATACACATGCCAAAATATATATCTAATATATAATACACATAACATATAGGCTACCATATGTATACCATACAAACATATTTATATATACCCATATTAATATAATATGGTAGCACATATTAGCATATAGGTATACCTATAATATATCACCCATACATTATAAATACCCAATTTAATATTATATGGTAACACACATTATATAATATATAAGGTATATATATATATACATCACAAATATACATATACATCTTCACATATATATAGAGAAGGGAAGTGCAATATGGTGGGTTGTGTGTGTGGTGTATACAGGATAGTGTAATGGGGAACATGTGTGTGTGATGAGTGTCATGAGAGAACAGGGCCTGTGTTCAAACCTAGAAACAGTGAGGGTACATTAGAAAATAATGCAGTATTAGGCAACCTGAGAATAGGAATGCATGGGAAAATTAGTGGCTTAGGAAACATGAAGTAATCTCAGGTATTGGGGATGTATAAAGTTGACAGGAAGGGAAGGAATCAGTTAAGTATTCAGAGATTCAATCTCAGGTCAGGAATGTAAACCATTCAACTCAGGTTCTAGATAACCTTCCCCCCCCCCCCCATTCAATCACTGAAACTACAATACAAAGCATGGGAATCACATTAACTCATTCAATTCAGTTTACAGGAAAGAAGGAAACTAATCTCAGGTTTTCATAATTCGATCCCATTCTAAATCAAAGTCTAATGAATATAAATTGCATCATTGAAATCGGTTAACACATGAATGAGTCATTTTTATTTCAATTCAGCCAATCTCAGGAATTAAGGAAATTAGTGGCATGTTAAGAGAAACAGTTCAGAAAAAAATAGAAATTCAGTGTGCAATTAGGAAATGGCAAACAGTGAGCTAACTTACAATGTGACCTGTGTATGCAGGAAAATAGAATCAATCAACTGTAGTTTATTAGGAAAGGTTTTTAAATCTCAGGTTAACAGTCAATTAAGAATGGTTTCAATCGCAGTTAAAAAGGATGGAAGGAACTAGTCACAGTTAAAGCAAATTCGAAAACCAACCCTATTTGTCAAAATCTTATTCTTAAACAAAAGCCCAATTTGAATTGCAATATTTCAATAATATGATTCAACAATTATGTGGGAGAATATTTAACAGTGAAACATTACTTCAAAATAGGATTTTAAATGTTTAGGGAATACTAAAATGAAGTATTAGTGACCTGGTATCAGCCGAATGGCTTAAATCCCCAATTCGAATCCAAATTCTCATTAAAACCTAAATTAACATGTAAATTAATTCTAACAGAGATTATACATCATATATGGATCTAATTGACAATTAAAACCACTATTAAAACATTTAAAACAAAATCAAAACAGTAAAACTAAATAGCACACTGATACATGCATAGTACACACACAGTGCACGTGTGACACTGTGTCCGACACGACACAAAAGTTCGTAAAACTCTGGGAATCTCGTGTCAGTCAGTGACCCAACACGTGTGTCAAGTTACACGTGTCCTAGTGTCGTGTGCACAGCACAAACAGCCCCGAGCAGCAGGGCAAGCAACCTGCCTGCACGCGCGCGTGCAACCGCGTGTTCGTGTGTCTGTGGCGACTCGACACGACACTAAAACGTGCTCAGTGTAATGGAAACACATAAGCGAGGTAAAAACCTAGATTTGTATTCAATTACATTCCTGAAAAGTGATCGAAATGCCCTTTGGGGCATTTCATCAAACACCCAATAACAAGGACTGATACGTGTCCGATACGGACACGTATCAGACACGAATCTTAGGGTTTGCTATACCTACATCTAGGGTAGGCCTAGGGCATCCTAGATATGTAATAAAAAAATAATTTCATGAAGTAGATTAGAATATTACCAAGGGATTTGCAATGTAACAAAAAGCCCCCAAAATGAAAGGATCCCCAAACCACCAAAACTCTCCCAAATTGTTTCTTCCCTGAAATTACTCAATAACAATAGTAAGTACAATAAATTTAGGTCCTATTGCAATTGGTTTGGGGGAAAATGAATTGAAAAAGAATTTCTATGGATTAAAGAAGATGGAGACTCACCTTTTTCTAAACTTGCAAAATATTCCTAATGGAGGCTAGCCCTAATTTCTAGGAGGGGATTAAATAGGTGGGAATCCCTAGGCTTAGTGTGGCCGGCCAAGTGGGTTGGGCTAGGGCTAGGTTCACTTGTGTTGGGTTGGGCCTTTAAGGCTAAAGTCACTAATCATGACTTGTGAAATCACAAGCCATTTCCTAATCAAATTAAATCCTAATTTCTCCAAAATAATTCTAATGAGTTAAAAGTCACTAACTTAGGTCAAGCTAAGGTTTTCCATAACCTAACCAATAGTCATGACCTAGGTTAGCCTCTAGGACAGTCTCCTAAGTCAACACTAGTCAAAGTCAAAACTAGCACCAAATCAATTATACTAAAAATCACTAAAAATTATAATAATTATAATTAATACTAATAATTCAAAATTAATTCCAAAATTTTAAAAATATCCAAAATACCCTTAAGCTAGAAAAGTGATAGTGACACTACTAGGTTAAGGTAACCTGGAATAAGTTTCCACCCAAGTGGTTGAGCTAGTTGGGCAGTCAGATTGGTAAAATAAGTTCTGTAAGCCCTGAAGATGCGCCTTCCATGACTTTTGCGTTTAAGTAGCACGAGAAGACATAATTGAAATGGCACACTAGTGACATGTGTGTAGTGGGCCTCGAGTAGATCACAACTATATATTGGGTCGATGGAATTAAGTTGAAGTTGAGGCCCTAATGGAAGTCGGAAAGTATACCGGTACTGTGGTAAGGGTTATAGCTAGTCCTTTTGTCCTGAAAGTCATACCACAAGAATAGAGTACAAGGGAATGTGTTTGAGTGGGACATGATATACCTAGATGAAGGTAGACACGTCTAGATCTTTCATATAAAATTTGTTAGAAGGTAACAGCTGGTCTCGTGCTCCGAATATTAATGGCACGGCTAAGGACACAAAATGATCTAAATGGAAGGTGGGAGTCCATGGGGCACTAACTATTAGCCTATGGAAATTATTTTGATCAATTGATAATCTTCATATATCCCAAAATTTTAGGGCTTACAGTCTACCCACCTTAGAAATAAGGTTAAAAGAATTTCAAAGTTCGGATATTGTACCTCGACTCTTGCTAATAAAGAATAAGGTACGACGTACGGGATACGGTAGATATAAGTCAACTCAAGGGTCATTCCTTAATGGAAAACGAGTGTATAATATGACACATGGTCGATAAAATAGAATGATCTACTCGTCCATAGTGTACAAGAGTTATCGACGGGATAACCAATTCTAAGGCACATATTTTGAAAAGATTTCTAACAACTGAGTCGTGAATTTCTATTTGTGTCAAAACTTCCAGACTATTGTCACAAGGGTTCTAGTAATAGCAAGCTTTAAGCAAATAATTAGGGACTCACAACCTTGGCTTCTGAGATTAAATAGTCTCCTAGGTTGGCATGTGATCAAGGGAAAGATCTTAATCATTCTCGGAATCCAATGACTAGAAGGTCAAGATAGTAGGTTTAGTGTCGAATGGAGGACGAGTAACTCAAGGCAAGGTTCCAGTCACAGGGCTGGCCGATGGTAGCTACACTTGCGTATACAACTATCATAGCTATAGAGAATACTCTGTATCTATCTATCAATTACGAGCTTTCATCTTCCCCAATCAGTGGAAGACAAAAACAATAAAGAGTTCAAGAGAGATGTTACTGAATACAATTACATGATTCAAAGACGAATGTATAATTCAAGGGGAATTGTCAAAGCAATCGCGGATGAGATCCTAGAGACATCTACATCTCAATCCACATAGGGTAATTAGATGAAGAGCGAACCAAATGCATCATGGTTGATCAGACCGTAATACAATGATTCTAATTAGATAATATGTTAGCGGGCATCCCCAATAAACATATGTCTCGAATCAAGCTCGATAAAAGTGTAAGCTTGCAAACTAGGCTGTAATAGCAACATTGGTCAAGATAGTCAAAATATAAGTAGGCAAAAATTTTTGAAGGAAGGCACAAGTAGTTCGAGTTTTGAGAAAATCAAATCCTTACCTGGTGTTCTTGCTTATACATCCATCCTACTACCTTCCTATTCATAAGGCCTTGGTAGACTAATGGGTTATGGAACTCTAGATTCTATATTCTAGGTAACTTATTAGTGTCGGTCAATTACCTCGTCAATAGATCACAAGGACCACATAATGCTAGATTGGAAGGCCTGCTACTCAACTTACAGAACTTTACTAGTATTGGCTTTGGATCTTATGGGACACACAAGGCATCTTTCTATTCTCTATATTATCCTAAACTTGTAATCACGTCTGAAATTATTTTAGCGAGAATTATGTCTTGCCCGTATACTCTTGCTGTGGCAACCCTTGGTTCCGTGATTCAGATGTGATAAGCTACCAGGTACTCTACCTTATATTGACACAAGAGTATCTAAGATCTAAAGAGGTCAACTAGGACATAGTTTTAGCAATGTTTCATAAACTACAATTCATCAAAATGATTTCAATTCTATGGGTTGTGCCTTGCCAGTGCGCTACTGGCTGTATTGAACCCACACTCTCCGCTCTCAGGTAAGTGGCGACAGTCCGCTGCTGTCTAGTCATCGCAGTCTTTAATTACTCTGACTATATTCCTTAGGACTTCAAGGGGCTGTTAGAGATTAAAACTAGTTGACTATGATAAAGTGTAACCATCTGCCTATAAGTCTCAATCCTTAAGATAAAAGATTGGTCGGAAAGGAAATAACTGAACATAAGAAAAATAAAACATCCTAATATTTATTTTATATATATTTCAAATGATTGAGGGGAAAACTTTGAATCAAATCTGACTTAAGATTCGTATATGAATAACATAATCATAAATTATAGACTAATTTCTTACAGCAAAATATGATTTTAAATAGAAATTATAACTTATGATATAAGGTTTATATCGAACAGAGCAAAAGGAAATTGAACAATTTATCAAAATTGACGCCTTAATTCTAGGCAAGACTAACATACCAAGTAAATAGTATATCCACATTGGATCACATGGTCATATCAAAAGTAATAGTGTACCTATAGGGATCTAGCAAGCTATCTAAATTGCCTGGCCTATCTAATAACCTTAACTACCCAATTAGTCAAATTAATAAGGGACCCTTATCCTAGTTATTCTCCTGAATCATTTTAATCCTAATTGTGAATGAGCATTTCCTAGGCGCAGGCTCGTAATGGTACGACTAACTTAAGTACTATCACGAGTTTGCAATCTTTTACGAAAACAGACCTGCATGGGCCACCACAAAAACTTGTCACGACCCGCACCCGCTTTTCCGGATATGAGACGTGTCCAAGCCAACCTACGCCGCAGAGTCGACGGTAGAACGCTGTCAAGCCCACAAGAAATAAAGGCTCAAGAAATAACATTTGCTGCTCATTCATATTTCTATATTTATTACAACATTTATAATTAAAGAAATACAAGATTCTCACAATTAATGAAAATGACAACTAGTTCCACTATCTAGGTCGGCCTCAGCATACCCATGTCTTCCAGTGCTAAGAGTGATCGCAG
Source organism: Iris pallida (assembly GCA_029216955.1). NCBI lineage: Eukaryota > Viridiplantae > Streptophyta > Magnoliopsida > Asparagales > Iridaceae > Iris > Iris pallida. The sequence goes on along the minus strand of JANAVB010039331.1, from coordinate 135,717 downwards.
CTAAACCTAAAAAATATTGGTTTCCAGTCAGAAATGGAACAAGTACACAAACCGACGGTAATGCGAAAACACAATAGAATTAACAAGACACGAAAATAACATATGAGATATAAAAACTGAAAAGTACTGATGACATGGCATGGTGGAGAAGAAAAGGAAAAATAAATAAAAGACAACTACCTATGTGGTATGAAATATTCGTTTCGACATATGAACGGCTAGGGGATAAATCCAGCACCGGCACGTATCGTGTACAGGTGCTATTGTTCATGAATAGACATCATGGCGATAGTTCTGGGTAGTCCACATGTCTACTAAGATATTTTTTCTTCCGACTACTCCGTGTGACGAGCGTGTCAATAAGCCGCAAGATATATGTATAAACATGAAATAAAAAGACTACTACGAATCGAAAGCAATCCGAAAGTGCACTTGTCTGAGGTCCTTAGCTGGTGAAACCAATAATACTATACCACTCAATGAGCCACAATCAGTCAACACACGCAGAAGTCTCCAGATGCTAAAATAAATAGTACGAATATTCTCAGAATAATCAAATTAGCTAGGATTGCCTGTTCTTAAGTCCAATTCTGGATACAAGGGCAAAATGGTAATTTTGGATCAAAACGGTGTCCGCCGTTGGACCCACTTTGTACCGAAAAGCATGCCAGAGTCAATGGTCTCTAAAGTCGTCAAACTATATGTCAACAGGTCCGATTTTTCGATATGAACCCAACTGTATGTCCAAAGTTGGATTTCGGCGGGCCGTACATAAAATCGCCCGTTGCGTCAGACCGTGTGGCCCACAAAATGGTATTCCGATTCAACTATCTCAGAATTGGACCAAACTTGGCATACAGGACCAGAAGAATGATAGGTCTTGCTGGCACAAGTTTTGTCTCGATCTGACGAACGTAAACAAAGTAATTGGGAAACTTGCACAGAGGCCGATACGGTAAAATTCGACGGATACGCATCAAATTTATCGCGCACACGCGACCAATTTGAATTTTGTCAAAGCCCACACATCCACGAAGCCGTTACGCACATTTTGATGCTCGTGGTTCGCGACCACGTCGTCCGGATTGGCGAGACGCATGTCATATCGAAGGTTTTTCTAGTTTTTAAATATTTTTAAAACAGTTTTTCGGTGAACTTCGGAATCGAATAACTTCCTACGTACCTTACAAAATCAGAGTCTATCAATTGGGTTGTGATCATGTATAAGTTGTCTAAAAAGTTGTTCAATTAGAATTCTAAATTGGTCATTAGTTTGACCAGAATCGGCCTTCCAATATGGGCGTTTGGACTGGGTTTTTTGTCCTATCTCGGACTGTTTTTCGACAAATTCGTGTCGATTTATCGAACAACCTAGGGCTTTCTAATAAAAAAATTGAAGGGATGTAGACTCGTATAGGTTGACTACATACCAGAGCAATCCGTTCGTGAAACGGACGAGTGTGGAGGGAGAAATCTCGTCGCGAAGTTGCCTTCATTTTTGCAACTGTGTTGTTGCTGTGTTCCTTTGTGCGCGCGCGGCTGAGTCCAGGCGGCTCCCCGGCGTGTCGCGGCGGTGTGCGCGGTGGCGGAGCGCACGCAGGTGGCCTGGGGTGGCGGCGTCGAGGGTTGGCTTGATGGTTTGTATTAGGCTTTAGGTGATGTTTCGAACTCCTCTTTCGAGATATCTCTCTCGTTATATACGCATATACGTATATATTATCTACTGCTCGGTCGGCTGGGGACTTTACTGGATTGGCTCGTGGGTTTCAGTTGGGCTGGGTTTGGGATAGCTTGTTTTGGGTTGGGATTTCCTCCTTTATTTCTTTCTTTTTTTCTATTTATTTTTATTATAACTAATAAGCAATATACATACACACTTATCTTTATATATATATACACGTACACACATACTTATGCACATATATATACATTTATATATATATATATATACACCTATGTATATATTTATATATTTATATATATACACATACACATATCCTCCTATATATATGTATATATATACACACACACATATTCACACCTATACCCATATATACATATATATTTTTATATAAGTAAACATACACACATATACATATATATATTTTATATAAATACACATACACATATATACATATATATTTTATATAAATACACATACACATATATACATATATATTTTATATAAATACACATACACATATTTATTCTTTTGATAAAGAATAAATTAATAATAACTAATAATAATAAATAGTTTATTCTCAATAACCACAATAATAATATTATTAATAATACTAATTCCACTAGTAATTAAAGTAATTTAATAGTAGCTCCTAGATGGGCATATCATATACTCCTATTACTGGGCCCCAGAAAATCGTATAAATATTCTTAAACGCTATTTAATATTAATAATACTTTTAATTTACATTTAATAAATATTTAGAAAATAATTGCCAATTCATAAAATATATACAAAATATTTGCATTTACCAAACATGTCGACAAGGCCGTATTTGGTCCCACTACATGACTACATGGGCTTGGATTTGACTCGGGTCCAATCTGGACAGGTTCGGTACAACTGGGTTCCCAAAACCCAATAGTATAATTAAATAATAAATCTAAATCTTTGGTACGGGTTAAGTCGCAACTTGGCCTAGTTTTTCTAGTTAGGACACTCCTATAGCTTTGCATTCCCCTACCATGACTAAACCCTAGTCAAAGCATGCTACTGCACTATCCATACCACGATTTCAAGTCGCCTTGTACCCCAATTCCTACCCATGACTAAAATCGTCTACCGTAATAATAAACTAAATAATTATTTATAAAATCTAAGAATCAACATTTAAATAAAAATAGATAATAATAAAAATATTTTGAAATTTTCGAGAAGGAAAGCTACAAATCTACCCACCTTAAAAATAATTTCGTCCTCGAAATTTTAATCCATAACTATTCCTTAAGATTCAATAAGAAGTCTACCTGAACCTTAATCTCCTTAAGTTTTAATTAATCAAAATATCTTATAACCCTCTCTAGCCATTTTATAACTCAGAGTACTTGGGGATTTCTACCCACCTTTGGTCACACTACTCCATCAAATTTTTTGTCGCTAAAACTTTATAACTTCCAACTAATTGCTAAAATTTCTACCAATAGCCATCTACTGTATATGGCATCTATAATCATTTCCTATCTATCAATCAACCCAAAATCTAACAAGCAACAAATTCACCCAAGTAGCTAAGAAATATTAGTTAACTCTAATAAGTATGACCATTCGTCGCCCTGCAATAGAAAGGACAGGAGGATAAGGAAGGATAATCAAGAGCAATTATGAAGTTTTAAGAGCGGTAGAGAATATCCAATAATACAAATAGGACAAAAAGTTTATGAACCATTGACTTATTTGCTAGATTGGCTACTCTAGTCCAGACACTTGCTAAATCGAAGAACTCTTCGTTTCTTAGAGGGGCTTGCAATCCATAAAATACGAAAATTCTGTTCTCGGAGTTAATCTAAACAAGGTTCCAAAATAGAACAGAATTTAAGAAATCAAGATTGTGATCTTTTCTGTGGTTACTTAAACACACGAGCAAGGGATATGAATGCAATGCAAGATCGTCTCATAACGTCCAGGTAGATGGAATAATGGTTACAAAGGACATCACATTCTAAGAGGTGGAGACTTCATAGTAGGTATAGGGACCTATTTCAATTGGTTCGGTTTTATAGTCCAATTATGGTGGTATGCATGAATGGGTATTACTGGGTCTTAATGGGTTCCCAATTGGACATCAGTCGTCAGTTGGATGAACCTTGGACTCCAATCTATATTGACTGGACAAGATTCCAATGATAAAACTATTTCTACTAGGTTAGGGTAACCTGGAATAAGAATAGTACATGTGCCAGTCTTTGTGCATGTAGTGTTCCCTTTGGTTATTGACATTTGAAGTTCTTGGGTTCCTTGGAGTTCATCCTCGGCCAAGTGGGGAAGAAGAATAGTGCATGTGCCAGTCTTTGTGCGTATAGCCTGTGGGCGCATAACACTGTACATGCGCCAGCCTTTGGATGCATAGTTTTCTTTGGACACATAGTTTCCTTTGTGCACATAGTGTTCCTTTTGGGCGCATAGTTTTCTTTATGTGCATAGTGTTCCTTTGTGCACATAGTTTTCTTTGTGCGCATAGTTTCCTTTGTGCGCATAGTGTTCCTTTGTGCGCATAGTTTTTTTTGTGCGTATAGTGTTCCTTTGTGCGCATAGTGTTCCCTTTGGGCGCATAGTTTCCTTTGTGCGCATAGTATTCCCTTTGTGCGCATAGTTTTCTTTGTGCGCATAGTGTTCCCTTTTGGCGCATAGTTTCCTTTGTGCGCATAGTGTTCCTTTGTGCATATAGTTTCCTTTGTGTGCATAGTGTTTGTGTGGGCGCATAACATTTTATGTAGGCTCATAGTATTTTATGTGGGCTCATAGTATTTTATGTGGGCTCATAGTGTTTGTATAGGTGCACAATATAGTCTTCATTGGTACTCATAGTCTTCATGGGTACTCATAGCCTCCATGTGTGCTCATAGCCTCCATGTGTGCTCATAGCCTCCATGTGTGAGCAAAACCCCCTGGTGTGGGCGCATGACCTCACGTACTTAGTCGTACACTTCCATGTTTTCTAATCCGTCTAGGCTGCACCCTTCTAGACCTATCATGACCTCTTTTGTTTATTGGTATATTTCATGTCTTCATGCTGGTTCCCTGGGCTTTGATACGATCTTAGTACAACTGACTTGGCTGTTTGGGGCGATGATTCTTACGTGCCGGTACGGCATAGAATTTCCATGCGCCGGTGCAGTAGCCGTTTCACTATTTTACTATTTTGCCCGTTTAAATTATTTTGTAGCCAGAGTCTGGCAAACCTCAAAACATGAAAGTTGTAGATCTTTTTCTTGGCTTCAAGAATATGTTACCAACCCTTTTATGCAAGTTTCTTTCATTCTTGATATAGAACTTATGATTATATTGTATATTTTCTATCTTGGCCTAAATTGCGACGACCTTACTTAATTGCTTGATATTCTTTAATAAATGAATTTTTTAACATGATTTGATAATATTGTACAGTTAGAGAATGATTGTACCCCTCTCATACCCTTAACACTAGCACAGATTCAATTATTGTTTTAGGCCAAGTAGTTACCTTATTTATTCCTTCTCATATGTTATGATACACCTTTAATCAATATCTATCTACAAGCTTTCTTACGTCTAAGATTGCCTAACATGATAGTGACCCGTTGTGGTGAACTCATAATGTATGTCCTTCTTCTTTACTTAACACAATAGTGACCCGTTGCGGTGCACTCAAGTGACATGTTACTTCTCTGCTTAATATGATTGTGGCCCATTGTTACGACCCGCACCCTGAAGAGGGGCATGAGCACGTGGTTACGTCCAGCCTACGCCACAGTATCGGCGGTAGAACGCTGTATATAGGGTCTGTAAATACTACGACTAAAATAGATAAATGTATCTGTATAGTATATACTCTCCGAATGGAGGTGACATAGCAATACAGTCTCAATCACATATATCAAACTAAGGTAGATAGCACGGAAAGGAAATACGATAGATAAAGCAGGAAATAAGTCCAAGATCCACAAGTCAGAACTAAACACAAAACATCCAAAGTCTCAGAAAATATATAATAGATACTACAACTGACAGTACTAGCTGGCTCGCAGGCCAGGCAAACCTATCTAGCTATACTACTCAGGGTGAGCAAAATCTAGTGGCTCTACCAACAAGCCATTGTCTAAGTCTACTCCGTCAGACTCTACCCCATAGTAGGTCGGGCAATCATCCTCGGAATCATCTGTAATATGTCAACGGTATCCTGTCAGGAAAATGAGCAAGTACAAACACCAACAGTAGTTCCATATGACTTGAAAAATTCTATAAGAGACAGTGTAATGAAATACAAGACAAAATCAACTGGAAATATATATATATCATGGTGTGAGTAATGAAAAAGGACGACGATATGAATGTATATAGAGCGACTTGGGAACTGTTCGGAAAGCCGAGTTACAACCCCTAAAACAAACAAGGACTGGGGCTGTAACCCTTCTCCCGAACAGAACTTAGTTACCACAGATAATAAATATAAAAGGTGCCTTGAATTATTAGTGCGTCATGTGATCGGCTTAGGAAACATGTTCAAGCTTTCCATCTGACCGGCTACAACCAAATAACAAGTGTGAAGCAACAAGTGTAAAGATGAGGCCGGTCACCATAGAAAGTTGTGAACAAGTAGCTATAGACAAGTGTCGAGTACAAGTGTGAAGCAACAAGTGGGGATTTTGATCACACAACCACTAATAACTCTCCATCCCCGAATAGTATAAATGATCCGAACATAACACGTCATGACATGAGATTCAAAAGCAGGTGATCAGCCCACTCCCAAGTCCATGTCTATACAAGTACAAGTAACAAGTCGAGTCTTGTACCAATATACCAAGTAATCCGGGAACAACATCTCATGCCGGGATCCGACACATACTAGTCCGTAAAATATCGTGTCTGAGAATCAAGTAAGACACTACAACTGAATCAGATATAGCAGATATCAAGATAATAAAAACTATCAGTGAATGTACTCGCCTGTGGTCCTGAGCTGCTAGGGTGAACAGACGCTCATAGCGATCACAGACCTAAGATAAGATACTATGAGTTAAACAGGACTAAATACTGAAAAAGGAATCTAATTCAAGTCATGAATACAAGTCTAAGTCAAAACTAGGTCAATATAGGTCAGACTGAGTCATACTAGGTCATACTGGCTCATACTGGGTCATATTAGATCACTGGGAGTCAATCCAAGTCAAATTAGGTCAATCTGGGTCAAGGGTTGACTTACAGTTGATTTTTGGTCAAAAAATCAACTCTGGTCAACTCTGGTCAACACTGAGTCAACCCTGGGTCAACTCTAGGTCAAACAAGTCAAATGTTAACTAACAGTTGATTTTCAGTCAACTGGTCAACTCCGGTTTGGTTTCGGTCAAATCGGGTCGCTTAAAGGCTAAGTTTGACTCTCGGTTGACTTTTGTTGACTTTTGGTCAAAATGGTCAACCGATGTCAAAACTAGTCTGAGGACACTAATCCTAACCATTATCAACCAAGAGAACCTAATTCTAACTATATCTTAGAAGTTAAACTCAATATCTTAACTATACCCTATTACCTACATTTACCCTTACCAAGGTAATCCCGATACCTTGCCCATTACAAAGGAAACTCAGCTAATACTCAAGATACTAGCCTAGGCTCCTTAGGGTAGCTAGATACTATCCTATCTAGGATTTACCAACCAAGAAATCTAGGGTTCTTGGGCATCAAAACTATTTTTTCTAATATGTTACTCTCCTACACATTACCTTAAGGTAATATTGAGATATCAAGATACCACATCTAACATAACTCATTCTTCTAAACCACACTCACTCTCCCTCACAAATATCATCTATCTAACCCCCATCTAACTTAGAATGCTACTTCTAAAATAACTTCTCAAAAACTAACTCAAACATCTACCACTACCCTCATGATAACATAACATGACATACTTTCTAACATTGACAAATATTATTTTCTACCACTATAAACACTACCCTACTAACCGCCTAACATACTAAAAACACTCTCTAACATAGGGGTTTCGTAGTACTAAATGTGGTTGATAAGTGTGGGTAGGTATTTGGGGCTAAGGTGGGTCAAAAGGGGATGTTTCGAGACCACAAAAATCCTAAAAAACCATCCTGCACTGCTTCTGCTTACTGCTTTTTCCTGCTTACTGCTTATTGCTTACTGCTTACTGCTTACTGCTTTTTCCTGCTGCTTTCCTGCTCATTCTTTTACTCTCTAACCATCTAACCACGCACACAAACACATATACCAAATCCACCACCCTTCTCTTCTAACACACCTACACACATCTATATACAAACACACTACCACTCAATCAAAACACAAATCACTCAACAAACTACACTAGCCTCAAGTCAAATAGGATGGCATGATCCTCCCAAATCTCTCACCTCCACAACACACACACTATACTACCATCTATACAATATCAAACACACACTAGCACATATCCTCTATCAATCTCACTTCTCTCCACTAACCACACACATTCTTATCTCATTCAAACACACACACTATACTAACATATATTACATAACAATAATATATATATATATATCTATATATATATATATATATATATATATATATATATATATATATATATATATATATACATATATGTATTATATCATACATATTCTTGACAATCTATGATACCTACATTCACATGATATACATACTAGGCTCATAGGTTACACAAAATGCCTACGTCGCATAGTCACTCTTCTACTTTAAACTAATACTGTACTAATTGGGCCTTCACAAAATTCTAGGATTAAAGTATGTTATAGCTCTTCGTGTTAGCTTTCCGAAACTTCAAACGGATCGCATTTTCGTGTCCGGAAGCTCCCGGAATCGCGAAAACACCGAAACGCGTTCAACTTCGTACAGCTGACACTCAAACAATTCTACAGAAAGTTATAGAACGAATTTGGCTTATTAAAATATATATTTGGAAATCTAACTTCAATACGCTTCTTTTAAAAAAATCGGAAGATTAATTGGAGTTATGATCAGCTAAAAGTTATGACATTTCTAAGTTGCTCTAGCTACTAAAAATGTGGATAAAAATTGTGACGAATTTGGGTTGTTTGGACAAAAAACACATGTCGGCCAAAATACTTGGATACCAACATAGCTATCTAAATAAAACATATTCTAACCATCCTAAATAAGATCAATCCACTCTCTAAAAATATAAATCTAAGATTAAAATACTAATTAATCATTCCTACAATATATATATATGCATACAAGTGTCCAAAATAGGGATTTTTTCCACTATGACACAACTACAACACAAAGGACACTCCTATGACCTCCAAATGGACACAAAATGGACATAAATGGAGATATAACCATGGGGATCATTCCTATGGGTTCAAAATAATCCTACATGCATGTTGAGGTGATTTAGAAGAGAGATTATACCTTCCGGAAGAGAGATTCAAAGGAAAAGGCATCCGACTCGACACCGACACGTAGAGATTCCAAAAGGACACAAACGAGCTCCGAATCCTCCCAAACTTGAGGAGCTCCTTCCTTGGATTGAATGGAGAGGGAAGGAAGAAGATTTGGTGGAGAAATAGAAGGATTTGGTGATGGCTTGATTAGGGAAAGCTCTCAAAAAAATAGGGAAGAACAAGAGAGAGAAATAAAAGAGGAAATAATAAAGTGACTTGTGCCTATCCATGCCAAAAGTGGCCAGCCATAATGGTGGGTTTTGTCCTATTAGGAAAGGTCAAAAGCCCCCTACACTAATCTATTAGTTAATACATGGAAGGGCTTCTAAGTCGAGGGTAGTTTAGTCATTCCTAAAACTACTAATCCAAATTAATCGTAACAAAAATAATTAGCCTAGTCACTAACTAAAATATCTAACATGTGGGCCATGGCTAACTAGTGTGTGGGCCCGCTAAGGTCAACACTACCCCGGGTCCCCGATACAAGTCGAAATGAGCTGAAATGAGAACCCGACTCAAATAACCCCAAAATATTACAATAAATAAATAAATAATTCTAAAAATATTCAAAAGTGAAAAATGACAAAAATACCTATGTTTCTGAAAACTGGGGGTGACACCCATCGTGGCGCACCCCTAACAAGTACTCTTAACATGATAGTGACCCGTCGTGGTGCACTCCAGACAAGTAATATGACATGACAAGACATAAACCATAAATGTTATTGCGACGGCTTTATTGGCTTACAAGTAATAAATGATTTGGACACCGTGGGTGTTTCTCTTGAGTGTGTTTGTACAAGCTACATGTTCTATATTGCATCATGTTTAGGACATAAATTCCTGATTCCCCACGGTTAGGGATTCATACTGAATCTTGCTAAGGATTAATGACTAGATTGATCAAGTAGTTCATAAAGAGACTTTTCCAGTTACCTATTGCCCGTTTGATCCCGGTCTTATATATATATATATATATATATATATATATGGAATTTGGAGCTATCTGTCATGATGAGCACACTTCCAGCCCATCGTCGAGTGGGGCACCTCCTTAGGACACATGTATCTTACTGTAGTGTGTCTGCTATACTTGTTTTTTTTTTGCTGGGGTCACTCCGATAGCAGCAGGCGGGTAACTGGACTTGGAAATCTCATTGCATCTTGTAAGTAACTAGGCTTGTGATAACCCTAGTTAGCTAATGTATCAAGCCGTATTCATTGCTTGATCGTGTATGATGGATCGAGTCAGTCTAGTTTTATCTAGGCAGTGTTCGTATGTTTATTTTAGTACATTATTGTTTACGCCTTACTTTTGTCGATAAATGATCGGAGGCTGAGTTCTATTCAGGAGAAGGGTTACAACCCCAGTCCTTGTTTAGTTTACGGGTTGTAACTTGGCTTCCGAAATAGCTTCCAAGTCATCTTATCATTTGTCATCTTATTTAGTACTCACATGTTCTACATGATCCTTATGCTGCAAAATGATTAGAGACTAAGTTCTGTTCAGGAGAAAGGTTACAACCCAGGTTCTTGTTTGGTTTAAGGGTTGTAATTTGACTTCCAAATTAGTTCCTAAGTCCACTTATTATTGTCTTTCTATATAATTCTTACACGCTCACATGTTCAATTATCTCACAAGCTATACATGACCCCCTATACCGGGTCACCATGCTCTTATGACCCGGCTATCTCACAAGTTCACATGTTTAATTGCCTTTACATATTCTCAAGCTTCTGTTTACTTAACATGTCTACACTTTACATTATGTTGCATGATAATTATTTTATGCTCCAAGATGCTTACCTATTTGTCTCCCTATATTCGAGATAAGTGCATTGGTAGTGCACGAGTCTCGATCTGCTCATACTTATTTGTATCTCTAATTTTTGATGTTAGTGATTGCTGGTTTTAGTTCAAAGTTTAGCTTTTTTATGGTACTTGCTATTGGGGGTTTGACCCCACTGGTTTTGTTTGGCCAGATATGATAGAGAAGTCCAGAGGATCTTTCGCACCATCTATTCGACGGTGACCATCCAGAGCACCAGAGTACCTAAGTAAGTTTCTTATTTTATTCTTCTACTGGTTATGTACATTATTCTTTTGTGGCGTTTAGCCTCCGAGCACGTATTTAGCTCGTATTTTGGTCCTTGACATTTAGCCTATGGGCATAAACATGATGTGTGTATTCTAGACTGCAGCTAGAGCTTATCATGTATGACTAATACTCTTGCTAGTTTCTCTATCTTCTATTATAAGCTTCATGTTCATCCATATAAATATATGGTTTGGGATGCTTTACTATTGTATGTCTGATGATCATACTTCTTGCACTTTTATAATTGCCTGTGATTGAGATACTTAGGATTGCTTGACCTAGGATCGACTATTGGCTTGTAGAAGTAACCCCCATGTCTTGACAGCTTATACACAATTTCAGAGTACTGGTGTACTTTGGTATTACGTAGCTGGCCTTGTCCGTCCCCACTTGCCAGTATTCTGATTCTGGGGCGTGATACGGTTTTAGTGGTGGCCCATGCAAGTCTGATTTATCAGATATGTGGGGGTTACTGATGTTTAGATATCTCAATAACGATTATTGTTTATTGATATCCTTCGTATTATTCTCTATCTCTGACCCTTTGACCCGATATCTGCCTTGATCGTTGATCTTTTTTGTCCTCTCGATTTGATTATTGTGCCCTTTAACTTTTAGGGGCACTGTTCTTAATTCTTTCGGTTATCTTATTTAGGTTCTGTCGATGGTAGGTCAACAATCTTCTGTTAGGCCAGTTGTGGAGGATCAGTCTCAGCATTCAGGTACAGAGTTGAGAGTTGACTCGAGGGCAGAGATGTCAGTCCATCCAGATCATCCCGATGTGCTCATACAACCAGTAGTTCGAGGACGTGACAATTGTACCAATTTTCGGCTCCAACCATTGTTCTGCTGAGGTAGTAAAAGGCCTGCTCATAGCCTGCTTCATTGTTCTGGGCCAACAAAGCACCAAGAGAATGGTTCATTGCTCGAACATAAAGTAAGAATAGTTTGTTTGCGATGGACGCCACCAGGACTGAGGGACTTGTAAGATAAGCTTTGACGTTGTCGAAAGCTTTCTAACATTTTTTCGTCCAGACGTAAGAGACTCCCTTCTTCATAAGCTTAGTGAAGGGTTGACATTTTTCGAAAAGGTTCACAATAAACCCTCGGATGTAGACGAGTCGTCCTTGTAGACCTCGAAGTTCTCTGAGGTTCTTCGGAGGGTCTATATCAAGGATGGCTTTAGTCTTTTCGGGGTCGACATGAATGCCTTTGGCAGTGATGATGAAGCCCATGAACTTTCCACTTGAGACCCCAAGAAAGGATTTAGTGGGGTTTATTTTAAGCTGATGTGCCCGCATGAAGTCGAAGACTGTCTTCAGGTCTCATAGGTGATCACCCTTAAGACGGCCCTTGACGGTAATATCGTCAACATAGCACTTGACTGTCTTGTGAAGGTATTGCCGGAAGATGGTGCTCATAGATCGTTGGTATGTGGCACCAGAATTCTTCAAGCCAAAGGGCATTATTGCATAGCAGTAAACCCCCTTTGGTGTTCTGAACGACGTGTGTTTCTCATCGTCCGGGAACATCTTAATCTGATTGTAGCCTGAGTAGCCATCCATAAAAGACATACTCTCGAAGCCACATGTGTTGTCGATCATTACGTCAGTGATCGGGAGTGGGAACTCATTCTTGGGCATACAGGGCTGAGATTCCAAAAATCGATACAGACTCGGATCTTCCCGTTCTTCTTGGTGACGGAGACAATGTTGGCTACCCAGTCGGCGTGTTATTCTTCACGAATGAACACGTTGTCCAAGAACTTGTCGATCTCTTTGTCGATGGTGTCCATGATGTTAGGATAGAAGCACCGCTGTTGCTTCTTAACGGGCTTAGCGTCCGGTAGGATGTTAAGCTTGTGCATTGCGACCTGTGGGTCGAGTCTTGGTATGTCTTCATAGTTCGAGGCGAAGACGTCGATATATTCTTTGAATAGGTGGATCAAGGATTCTCGGTCCTCCCCCACCAAACTCTTGTTGATGAAGATGGGTTTGGATGAAGATCCATCCCCAAGGTCGATCTGCTCGACTTCATCTTCGCTAGGGGGTTCTCGTAATTCAAAGCGAGACTCCCATTGTGCACCAAGGCGTTGAGCCCAGGGTTCTTCATCGAAGAACTCTTCTGTTTGATCGTTGTCTTTATCTTCTGAAGGATGTACGAATGTCATGTTGGCTGACAGCACCTTCCTGAAGACTGAGTCGATGCTGGTATCAGAGTTCCAAGTTGAAGTTTCAGATGAGTGAGGATGTATGACATCCTCTGCTTCTGATTCTTCTAGAGTTGTTGGAGGCATGATATAGCCTACCCCCCCCCATTGGGTACGGTGATAGTAGTCTTACGGCTTTCCTTTTGGCACTAGAAGTCATAGGGGAAGACATCGACCTTTGCCGTAGTTCAGATCTTGGCTGCTCTTCAAGTTGTAACCCATCTTTTGGATGAGATACTTGGCTCGATCGTTGTACCAGTAGATTTATATTTTGCAGTATCGGGTTATGGCTCCGTTGGTGATAGGTCTTGGTGACGCTCAACTTTACCAAAGATAATGGGCTTCTCGTCCTTGTTCTGAGGTGAAACTATGTAACAGACTCATTGGTACAGGACGACTCAATTTATATGACTCACAGTCGTTATTTGTGTTACCCCCGTTTCCCATATTTCGTATTTATATTCGTAATTGAATTTTGGCAGGTATTTTTATTTTTCTGGACTTGTGAAATTTTGGGTTTTAGTTGGCTTGGTTTTTTTTTTGGAGGAGGATTGGTTTGGTTTTGTTCAACATGTATTTGGAATACCTTAGCCTATGCTCCACCCTCAACACAACATAACCACCTTCATTAAAACCCTACCAACCTTTTCTCTCTCCTCATAACTCTTTTATTTATTTTCTCTATCTCCTTCTTCTTCCTTCCTCTACACAACTCACCAACACCCATAGGCAAGTGCACCTTGCCACCACATGAGAACCCTATTTTATTTGTCCATTAGCTAGATTAGGCCATGGAGATCAACTTAGAACTTGACATTTTGTGATTTGGAGTCTCCTTTATTCTAGATCTAAGTTTTCTCTATTTTCGGATTTACATAGATTTGATCTATTTTAGTTAGGTTTTTGTGGGTTTTGATGCTTCCATGTGGAAGAGAACTCAATTTTACTCAAGTTAGAACTTTAAAATTCTAGATTTGGCTTTGATTTGATCAAAATATGAAGAATGGGATTTTTGGTGTTCTTGATGCTTGCTCTCGGCCTGGAGATGAAGGCTACAGCCTGCACTTTTTAGCGCAGTGCTGGACTGCGCATCCCTCTCGGCTTGCGCTCATTAGCGCAGCGCCGACCGCGCTGCTTGCCCCTTGGCGAACTGTGCTCAGCCCCATGCGCCATCCATCCATGTGCAGTCTGCTCATGCGCAGCCTGCTCATGCGTAATCTGCTCATGTACCACCTATACCCCTGCGCAGCTCACTCCTGCGCAGTTGGCTCCCCGCGCAATCTGACCCATGCACCATCCCTCCCCCGCACTTCACTCATGCGCAATCTGACCCCTGCGCCAACCAGCTCAACGCAAGCCAACTTTTGCGCAGCTCACTCCTGCGCAGTTGGCCCCTGGCGCACTTGACTCCTGCGTAACCCGACCCTAGGGACCCTTGTGCAATCTGTCAAATCATGGAGATTTGGTTTTATTTTTCCTTAAGCTTGGCTCTTCTATAGCCCTGTATATTGATATTTTATTAGATATTTTACGCCCATTTCATATTCTTACGCCTTTTGTCATGAACTTGATTTTACTTAATATGTTTGGAATGACTATTGTACATGGCATGGTATGACAAGGAACTAGCATAACACGACAGTGACCCATAGTGGTACACTCCTGACATGACCAACCTGACATGATAGTGGCCCGTCGTGGCGCACTCCTGACAAGTACCCTGGCATGATTTATCTTGATGATGTTGCGACGGCTAACTTGACTCGTATAATCAACTTGACACCGTGGGTGTTCCTGCTTGCTTGCTTGTGCAATCTACTTGTCTTGTCTTGCATCATGTCTAGGACGTGACTCCCTGGTTCCCACGGTCAGGGATTCATACTGAATATGGATTAGGCTAATGACAAGATCAAACTATAGTTCATGGAGAATTTCCAGTCACAGGCAATCTCGTTATCTGGGCATTCTTAATTGGACTTGTAGCTTGTCGACGAGTAGAGCACATTTCCAGCACACTGTCATGTGTTGCACCCTCTAAGTCACCTAAGGGTATATCGTCTCCCGGGCGATATACCCAACCATACTATCAACCCGCGGAAGGATAACTGGATGGTCTGCAGGGCTTGGGACTGGGAAATTCTCACTTGCATCTTGTTAGTAATTAGACTTGTGATAACCCTAGTTAGTTAAAATAGTAAGTCGTAGTATTTTGTTTGGCCGCTTGTGAATGGATGATGTCTAGCCCTGTCTAAGTCTTGTCTAGTTCATGCACCCTGGTACTCCTGAGCATGATTGTTTTACTTAACAATAAATGGATAGGGACAAGTGCTATTCAGGCGAAGGGTTACAACCCCGGTCCTCGTTTGGTTTACGGGTTGTAATCTGGCTCCCGGAGTAGTCTCGTATCCCTAGTCGTTTATTGTCCGGTTGTACTTTTATTACTTGTACTTTTCTTCTAATTTTTTATGTTCTGATATGCTGGTTTTGTTCTTATTTCGTGGCCTCCTTTGTGGCACTTGCTCTTTCTGGGGTTTGATCCAGCTGGTTTTGTGTGGCCAAATTTTAGAGCAGCACCCGAGGATCTACCGAACCTCCAGCCCGATGGTGGCGACTAGAAGGAACCCGGGCTACGAGTGGGTTTTCCATTTTGTTTCGCTCACTCTATTGTAAAATTATTCTTTTGAGGCGTTTAGCCGACGAGCACCTGTTAGCTCGATGCACATTTACTTACTGTCTGCCTACGGGCTGTAAACATGATTAACAAATCCTAGGGTTGATCATGTATGACTTAACTCTTGCTAGTCCTAGCATTTTGTACGACTAGCTTCATGATCAGCTGATATGTAATATCTGGGACACCTTTTATTGTATATTTAATGGTCAAACATCTTGTAACTATATTACTTGCTTGAGATTGAGACAGTAGGCTCGACCTTAAGAGACCGTTGGCTTGTAGTAAACCCTCATATCTAGACAGCCGTGACCGTATAGTTGAGATGTATTCTATTTCAATATACGTAGCTGGCTATGTTCGCCCCCGCTCTCCAGTATTCTGGTTCTGGGGCGTGACATAGTTTTAGTGGTGGCCCATGTAGGTCTTGTCAATCAAGAAATGTGAGGGTTTACCGATAGATGTCTCAATCAGTACTCGTTCTTGATCTCCGTTCATATCCTCTGAATCTCTGGAATCTTGACTTGATCACATGCTTGTATCATTGATCTTTCCTGGTCCTTCCTTATTGTTTTCCCTGTATCGTCTTCTTCAGGGGCACTATACCTGACTCCGCCGATCAGTAAGGTGGAGCACTTCATGTGGACCAGCAACCCGGAGATCAAGCCCAGCATTCCGGAGTAGCCACCAGAGTTGTGCCTACTGGAGGAGAGCCCCCAGTTCAGTCCGTTCAGCCTGCCGAGCCAGATGATGGCACCTTGGTAGGTCTCATCAGGACCTTGATAGCTTCCCAGGATCGTCGAGGAGACGCCTTGCACCAGGTAGTGGCAGATGCCTTGACCAGAGGCGGTCATCCAGCGAACAGCATGGCCAACAGCTTCAAGCTCCTGAACCCTCTCTTCTTCGACGGCAGTGAAGATGCGATTGCCACGGACGCTTGGCTTTAGGATACCGAGGTGATTCTGGAAGCAGCTAGAACATCTGAGAATGAGAAGGTGGCCGTGGTACGGCTACAGTTGCTGGACTTGGCTCGCAGTTAGTGGGCAGCGCAGGCCATGGGATTAGTAGCACCCATTGCTTGGGCAGTGTTTAGAGAAAGATTCCAGACGAAGTATTTTGATACTGTGGTTCGGTACGACCTACAGACGAGATTTACCAACTTGAAGCAAGGAGGCAGAACAGTTGACAGTTATGCATCTGAGTTTTCTAGACTCAGTAGGTTTGCCTCCACCTTGGTGGCTACCGAGTTTGATAGGGCCTAGCGGTTCCAGCAGGGACTGTATTTGGAGATCTTGTTGGCAGTCGAGCAGTTCGAGCACCAGACGTTCGATGCAGTATTGAGGGCAGCTAGGAGGCATGAGTATACCTCCCAGAGGATCGTGGATAGGACCGGAGGTAGGAAGCGGTCCCACAGTCAGATGCACCAGTCATCAGCTCCAGCCCCGGCTGCTAGAAGTTTGACTATTGGAACTCCGAGGCGGGCGACCTCAGTGATGTCGGTTCAGCATTCGACCTCGACGTACCCGCAGCAGCAGAAGCAGAAGCAGACTTCCGCGATGGGATGTTCTTATTGTGGGAAGCCAGGCCATGTAGTGGCAGATTATCGTAGGGCACAAGGATTGTGCCTGGCTTGTGGAGCGACAGATCACAAGATAGGAGCTTGCCCGAATAGGGGTAGTTCATCCTCTTTCAACCTAACCAGTCCATCGGTTAGGGGACCATCACCTGTGCAGCAGCAGCAGTACCCGAGGCCATTGTTGCCTCAGGCTCAGGCATTTCATCAGCAGAACCAGCAGCAGTATACCCAAGCCCAAGTACAGAGCAGGCAGAGAGGTTTCCAGTAGAGGGGACCCGCGGCTAGAGGTCAGGCCATGATGATGTCTATGGAAGAAGAAGTTACACCAGGTGAGGTAGTGGCAGGTACTATTCTCGTCAACTCCTCTCCATCATTGGTATTATTTGATTCTGGTTCATCGCATTCATTCATGTCTGCACGATTCGTGACACGGATAGGATTGGAGCCAGAGTCATTATCAGTAAGACTCAATATACTTACTGGTAATGGTCTTGTGGGAGTAGATCGAGTATTTTCCTCGTGTCGGATCGTAGTTAGCGGTAGAGAGTTCCCCGCTAGATTCATAGAATTCCCTATGGCTGACTATGATGTAGTCTTAGGCATGGATTGGTTGAGGAACCAATATGCTAGGATAGACTGCCATATTGGCAGAGTTGTTTTCAGCATTCCAGGTGTAATACCTGTGATTCGTATTACGTATTTCTGGAATACGTGTACATATTTTATCTTATATTGTTTGATTCCTTGTTTAGTTTTCTTCATGGCTTGGCTTGGTTTATTCTTGGCCCGGGTGGCTTGGTTCGGTTGGGATTATTTTGGTTCATTATGAACCAGGGTGAACCCCCTACCAACCACCACCACTCATATTTATTAACCCATTCTCTTTCTCTCTCTTCATTAATCTCATCTTCTTCTTCCTCATTTACTTCCTTACCTACCAGAGAGAGAAGAGAGAGGTCTAGGCAAGTGCAACTTGCTTCATGAAGGAACTCCAATTTTATTACTTTATTCTCTTCCTTACTACATTCTAACGCATTTTAGTACTTGGCATTTCTCATTTCCATGGCTAGTTTCTTGTAGATCTAAGTTTATTTTATTTTTGGATTTCTTGGGTTTTGATATACTTAATCTTGTTATTTCTATGTTTTGATGGTTCCATGTTGTAGAGAATCTCGTTCTACCCCATTTTGACCTATGGAAGTTCGGATTTGGACTCCGGATGATAGAGTTGTGGAGCTTGAGAACTTGGCTCTCATGGTGTTCTTCCTCTTAGAAATTTGGAGAAGATGAACTGTGCTTAGACTTGACTTGACCGCATGACAATTCATGCGGTAAGTGATTCGACCGCATGAGACTCTCAGCCGCATAGGCTGGATCTCACTTCTTAGCCGCATGGGCTCATTCCCCATCGGCCGCATATGTGCCCATCTCCTTGAGCCGCATGAACTCTAGCACTTGCGGACCGCATAGGCCCTGATCTTCGAGCCGCATGAGAACCCCCAGATCCAGCCGCATGGACTTCTTAATCCGGGCCGCATGACCCTGATTAATCCCAGCCGCATATGCATCCTTTATTTTTTGAGCCGCATGGGCTTTTGCTGAACCGCATGCGCCCTCGTCCCCCTGAGCCGCATGCGCCCCTCTTGTCCTGGCCGCATGGGTTCCAGTAGCCCGGGCCGCATGCGCTCACCTAATTGAGCCGCATGTGTCTTGCCCTTCTCTTGGCCGCATGTGGTTGGGTCCCTTATCAGTCGCATATGCACCCTTCACTCCCTGCCGCATAAGCAGCCATGTTGACCCAGCCGCATGGGCTTCTATAAGCCGCATGCGCCTCCTTCTATACCCAGCCGCATGAGATCCATCCTGGCCGCATGTGCCTTAGCCGCATGACTCTTTTATAGCCCTGCATATTGATATTTTATTAGATATTTTACGTCCATTTTATATCCTTACGTCTTTTTTTATGAACTTGAAAATTATGAATTTATTTAATATATTTAGAACTGATAATTGAACACGACCTGACAGTGACCTGTAGTGGTGCACTCCTGACATGACTAACCTGACATGACCTGATAGTGGCCCGTCGTGGCGCACTCCTGACAAGTACACCTGACATGATATATCTGATAAGCTGTTGCGACGGCTACCTGATATGACATGACTTGTATAATTACTTGGACACCGTGGGCGATTGTGCTTGTACAAATAATCCAGTCCTGTCTTGCATCATGTCTAGGAGGGGACTCCTGAGTACCACGGTCAGGAGTACCCATTGAAATGGACTAAGGCTAATAACTAGATTAATACATTAGTCATGAAGAGATCTCCCAGCTACAGGCAATCCCGTTACCTGGGCGCGCTTGGGATCTGTAGCCTGCCGTCGAGTAGGGCACATTTCCAGCACACTGTCATGTGTTGCACCCTTCAAGCTACCTAAGGGTACATGCGTTTCCTGGACGGTGTACCCACCTGAATGCAACCCCTAATTTCGACCTGGGTAACCTGGATGGACTGCAGGGCTTGTGGCGGTGGATGATTCTCACTGTATCTTGTTAGTAACTAAGCCTGTGATAACCCTAGTTAGTTAAAGTATCAAGCCGTAGTTCTTGCTTGGCCGTGGAATGATTGGATGGAGTCTGACCTGTCTAGTCTGGCCCTGATCTTGTTCCAGATTACTGCATGACCAGAATGGCTGTATTTATTTTACCGATAAATGGTGAGAATTCCAAGTTCTGTTCAGACGAAGGGTTACAACCCCGGTCCTTGTTTGGTTTATGGGTTATAACCTGGTTATCTGAATAGTTCCATGGTTATCTAGTCGTATATCATCCTGATGTATTTTTTTTATTTCCAGTTCTTCCTTTATTTATATCTTGTGCTGATTGCTGGTTTTAGTTCCTAAGTGAAGCTTCCTTTGTGGCATTTGCTCTTTCTGGGATCTGACCCAGCTGGTTTTGTATCGCCAGATTTCGGAGCAGCTCCGGAGGATCCACCGACCTTCCAGCCAGATGGTGGCCACTAGACGGAACCCTGGCAACGAGTGGGTTTATTTTTGATCTCCCACTTTATTGTAAAAATATTCTTTTGAGGCGTTTAGCCGACGAGCACCTGTTTAGCTCGATTGTACTTTACTTACTGTCTGCCTACGGGCTGTAACATGATTGACAGATCCTAGGGTTGATCATGTATGACTAAACTCTTGCTAGTCCTCACATTTTGTAACGACTAGCTTCATGATCAGCTGAATATGTAATATTTGGGACGCCTTATTATTGTATATTTAGTGATCATACATCTTGCAATATTTACTTACTTGCTTGTGATTGAGACACTAGGCTTGTTCATGAAGGAGACTGTTGGCTTGTAGTAAACCCTCATGTATCTAGACAGCCGTAACCGTATAGCGAGATGGAATCTATTTCAATATACGTAGCTGGCTATGTCTGCCCCCGCTCTCCAGTATTCTGGTTCTGGGGCGTGACATGGTTTAAGTGGTGGCCCATGCAGGTCTTGTGAATCAAGATATGTGAGGGTTTACCGAATAGATGTCTCAATCAGTATTCGTCCTTGATCTCTGCTCGTATCTTCTGAATCCCTGGATTCTTGTCCTGATCATATACTTGTATCGTTGATCTGTCCTGGTCCTTCCTTATTGTTCCCTATGTCGTCTTCTTCAGCGACATTGTTCGTGGTCCTACCGACCAGCAAGGCGGAGCACCTCCCGCGGACCAGCAGCAACCCGGAGATCAAGCCCAGCATTCCGGAGTAGCCTCGAGAGTCGTGCCTTCTGGCGGAGAGCCACCAGTCCAGCCAGTTCAACCTGTAGAACATGATGATGGCACATTAGTAGGACTCGTCAGGACCTTGATAGCTTTCTAAGATCGTCGGGGAGATACCTTGTACCAGGCAGTGACGGATGCTTTGACCAGAGGAGGTCATCAGGGTAACAGCGCGGCCAACAGCTTCAAGCGCTTGAACCCTCCCTTCTTCGATGGTAGTGAAGATGCGATCGCTACAGATGCATGGCTTCAGGATACAGAGGTGATTCTAGAAGCAGCCAGCACCCCAGAGAATGAGAAGGTAGCCGTGGTGCGCCTGCAGTTGCTAGATCTTGCCCGCAGCTGGTCTTGATGCAGCATGGAAAGGTAATATCTTATGCATCACGCCAACTTCGTGACCATGAGAAGAGTTACCCGACCCACGACTTGGAGCTAGCAGCAGTAGTGTTTGCACTTAAGTTATGGAGGCACTACTTGTACGGAGATAGAGTGGAGATATTTACTGATCACAAGAGCCTGAAGTATGTTTTCACCCAGAAAGACCTTAATATGCGGCAGAGAAGATGGCTCGAGCTACTGGTGGACTACGATGTGGATTTACAGTATCACCCAGGGCAGGCCAACGTTGTAGCAGATGCGTTGAGCCGGAGAGCCGGAGTTCATTTCCTAACGGTGCAACCAGAGTTATTGGCAGATTTTCAGAAGATGGGAATTGAAGTGGTTCTTCCTTCCAACGTGGCATTGATGGCCAGTCTATAGGTTCAGTCCAGCATAGTTGAGAGGATCTGAGTGGCGCAGTCTACAGATTCTAAGCTTCAGCGGCTCAGAGCAGAGTATGAGACAGGAAGAAGGCCAGAGTTGTGCATTCATAAAGATGGTACACTTCGGCACGGCACTCGTCTTTGTGTACCCAGTGGAGATATTCGACAGAAAGTTATGGCAGAAGCTCATAGTTTACCGTATTCTATTTATCCCGGTGGCACGAAGATGTACCGTGATATTCGTCAGCATTTCTGGTGGAATGGCATGAAGAGGGAGATAGCCCGATTTGTCTCTCGGTGTTTGATTTGCCAGCAGGTTAAAGCTGAACATCAGAGGCCCGCTGGACTTCTTCAGCCCTTGCCGATTCCAGAATGGAAGTGGGAGCATGTGACCATGGATTTTGTGACTGGATTGCCTAGATCCCCGGCTGGTCGCGATGCTATTTGGGTTATAATTGACCGGCTCGCGAAGGTGGCTCATTTTCTCCCATTCAGAGTCGGGCAGTCTATGGCTCAGTTAGCAGAGATGTACCTCAGACAGATTGTCAGGCTTTACGGAGTGCCCGTCTGTATCACCTCGGATCGAGATTCAAGGTTTACGTCACACTTTTGGCGCAGCCTGTAAGAGGGTTTGGGGACTCGTCTCCAGTTCAGCTCAGCTTATCATCCGCAGACAGATGGCCAGTCAGAGCGCACAATCCAGACCATTGAAGACATGTTGAGATCTTGTACACTTGACTTTGGTGGTTCGTAGGAAGATCACCTGCACCTGGTGGAGTTCTCGTACAATAATAGCTTCCAGGCCAGCATCCAGATGGCACCATTCGAGGCTCTGTATGGTAGGAAGTGCAGATCCCCGCTAGCATGGGATGATGTTGGAGAGAGGCAGATGCTCGGTCCAGAAATGATTGCCCAGATAGTTGAAGTAGTCAGAAGAGTCAGGGATCATCTTCGAGTTTCTCAAGACCGCCAGCGACATTGGGCCGATGCCCATCGACGTCCCTTAGAGTTTGCTATCGGCGACCATGTATTCCTTAGGATCTCGCCTAACCGCGGCATCATTCGTTTTGGCGTGCGGGGAAAGCTTAGTCCTAGGTATATAGGGTCGTTCGATATCCTGGAGCGAGTAGGAGATGTATCCTATCGTCTTGCTCTTCCGTCGTTGTTAAGTGAGGTGCATGATGTATTCCATGTGTCCCAATTGCGACGGTATATCCCGGACCCGAGCCATATCCTAGACCATTCAGAATTGGTTGTTGGTACCAACCTTTCGTACGAGGAGAGGCCCGTGTCTATATTGGACCGGAGAGAGAAGATACTCAAGAACAAGACTATTAGTTTAGTCCGTGTTGCTTGGGGTCATCACTCTCTAGGTGAGTCAACGTGGGAGTGTGAGGACGACATCCGATCGCGATATCCCTACCTGTTTGACTCATAAGGTATAATGTCTTCCTTATGCCATATGTCTTCCGTCTTTGCTTGCATGCGTGATTGTTTGATTGACTGCTTAGTATAGCTTGCATGTAAATAAGTATGACTTGTCCTTGTCTCTCTAGCCTCTTAAATTAAATTCCGAGGACGAAATTCTTTTAAGGTGGGTAGAGTTGTCACCCCCGTTTCCCGTATTTCGTATTTATATTCGTAATTGGATTTTGGCAGGTATTTTTATTTTTTTGGACTTGTGAAATTTTGGGTTTTAGTTGGCTTGGTTTTTTTTTTGGAGGAGGATTGGTTTGGTTTTGTTCAACATGCATTTGGAACACCTTAGCCTATGCTCCACCCTCAACACAACATAACCACCCTCATTAAAACCCTACCAACCTTTCCTCTCTCCTCATAACTCTTTTATTTATTTTCTCTATCTCCTTCTTCTTCCTTCCTCTACACAACTCACCAACACCCATAGGCAAGTGCACCTTGCCACCACATGAGAACCCTATTTTAATTGTCCATTAGCTAGATTAGGCCATGGAGATCAACATTAGAACTTGACATTTTGTGGTTTGGAGTCTCCTTTGTTCTAGATCTAAGTTTTCTCTATTTTTGGATTTACATAGTTTTGATCTATTTTAGTTGGGTTTTTGTGGGTTTTGATGCTTCCATGTAGAAGAGAACTCAATTTTACTCAAGTTAGAACTTTGAAATTCTAGATTTGGCTTTGATTTGACCAAGATATGAAGAATGGGATTTTTGGTGTTCTTGATACTTGCTCTCGGCCTGGAGACGAAGGCTGCAGCCTGCGCTCTTTAGCGCAGTGCTGGACTGCGCATCCCCTCTCGGCCTGCGCTCTTTAGCGCAGCGCCGACCGCGCTGCTTGTCCCTTGGCGAACTGCGCTCAGCCCCATGCGCCATCCATCTATGCGCAGTCTGCTCATGAGCAGTCTGCTCATGCGCAGCCTGCTCATGCGCAGTCTGCTCATGCGCCACCTATACCCCTGTGCAGCTCACTCCTGCGCAGTTGGCTTCCCGCATAATCTGACCCATGCGCCATTCCTCCCGCGCACTTCACTCATGCACAATCTGACCCCTGCGCCAACCAGCTCAGCGCAAGCCGACTTTGGCGTAGCTCACTCCTGCACAGTTGGCCCCTGGCGCACTTGACTCCTGCGCAACCCGACCCCAGGGACCCTTGCGCAATCTGTCCAATCATAGAGATTTGGTTTTATTTTTCCTTAAGCTTGGCTCTTCTATAGCCCTGTATATTGATATTTTATTAGATATTTTATGCCCATTTTATATCCTTACGCCTTTTGTCATGAACTTGATTTTACTTAATATGTTTGGAATGACTATTGTACATGGCATGGTATGACAAGGAACTAGCATAACACGACAGTGACCCATAGTGGTGCACTCCTGACATGACCAATCTGACATGATAGTGGCCCATCGTGGCGCACTCCTGACAAGTACCCTGGCATGATTTATCTTGATGTTGTTGCGACGGCTAACTTGACTCGTATAATCAACTTGACTCCGTGGGTGTTCCTGCTTGCTTGCTTGCTTGTACAATCCACTTGTCTTGTCTTACATCATGTCTAGGACGTGACTCCCTGGTTCCTACGGTCAGGAATTCATACTGAATATGGATTAGGCTAATGACTAGATCAAACTATAGTTCATGGAGAATTTCCAGTCACGGGCAATCTCGTTATCTGGGCGCTCTTAATTGGACTTGTAGCTTGCCGACGAGTAGAGCATATTTCCAGCACACTGTCATGTGTTGCACCCACTAAGTCACCTAAGGGTATGTCACGCCCCAGAACCAGAATACTGGAGAGCGGGGGCAGACATAGCCAGCTATGTATATGAAATGGAATCCATCTCGCTATACGGTCACGGCTGTCTAGATACATGAGGGTTTAACTACAAGCCAGCAGTCTCTTAAGGTCATGAACAAGCCTATTGTCTCAATCACAAGCAAGCAATAGTAATTACAAGATGTCAGAGCACCAAATATATAATAGCAAGGCGTCCCATATATTACATATTGGATGATCATGAAGCTAGTCGTACAAAATGCCAGGACTAGCAAGAGTTCAGTCATACATGATCAACCCTAGGATCTGTCAATCATGTTACAGCCCGTAGGCAGACAGTAAATAAAGATGCATTCGAGCTAACACGTGCTCGCCGGCTAAATGCCTCAAAAGAATAATTTTTACAAATAAGTGGGAGGACAAAAAGAAACCCACTCGTTGCCAGGGTTCCGTCTAGTGGTCACCATCTGGCTGGAAGATCGGTGGATCCTCTGGAGCTGCTCCGATATCTGGCCACACAAAACCAGCTGGGTCAGACCCCAAAAAGAGCAAGTGCCACAAAGGAGGCTTCACTCAGAAACTAAAACCAGCATATAGTAAGGAATATTAAAGTTAAATTATCAGAAATAACAATAAAAATTGAGTACGAGGAAACCATTCAAGTAGCCAGACTACAACCCTTAAACCAAACAAGGACCGGGGTTGCAATCCTTCACCTGAATGGAAATCCGTCTCAAATACTATGGATAAGGTAATAAGACAATAAACGAAGAGAAGACACAGAACTGCTCCGGGAGCCAGGTTACAACCCTTAAACCAAACAAGGACCGGGGTTGTAACCCTTCGCCTGAACAGAACTGGACTCCTGATCTTTATTGTTAAGGCCATTATAGATAATCATGTTGCTGAAGTAAGATAGAACATGACAAGCATGGCACGGGGTACAAATAAGACAATAACCGAAGGGAAGACGCAGAACTGCTCCGGGAGCCAGGTTACAACCCTTAAACCAAACTAGGACCGGGGTTGTAACCCTTCGCCTGAACAGAACTGGTCCCCCGATCGTTATTGTTAAGGCAAGCATCAATAATCGTGTCTTGTCACGATCTTGCACAGGATCAGGATAAGACTAAGCTGGAATAACTTCATCCAATCAATCACGGCCAATCAAAAGTACGGCTTGATACTTTAACTAGCTAGGGTTATCACAGGCCTAGTTACTAGCAAGATGCAA
This sequence comes from Iris pallida, assembly GCA_029216955.1. Taxonomy (NCBI): domain Eukaryota; kingdom Viridiplantae; phylum Streptophyta; class Magnoliopsida; order Asparagales; family Iridaceae; genus Iris; species Iris pallida. Next base: position 108,950 of record JANAVB010039331.1, on the reverse strand, counting down.
TGAGATTATTTCAACAGCCACAAGCCCTGCAGACTATCCAAGTTATCCAGGTCGAATGTCCGTTTAAGAAGGGTGCACCACATGACTGTGTGCTGGAAGTGTGCCCTACTCGTCGGTAGGCTACAAGTCCACTTAATGCGCCCAGATAACGGGATTGCCTGTAGCTAGGAATCTCTTCATGTCTACTGAATTATTCTAGTTTATTACTCTTAGTTAATTACGGTAGGTATCCCTGACCGTGGTACTCAGGGATCCCCTCCTAGACATGATGCAAGACAATACTGGTTTATTGTGCAAACGCAATCATCCACGGTGTCCAGGTTAGTAATTTTTGTCAGGTCATGTCACGTTAGCCGTCGTAACAGCAATTCGAGATAATCATGTCAGGTATGCTTGTCCTGCCATGCCGTGTTCAATTATTATTAACAAACCTATTAAATAAATTCATGATTATCAAATTTATGACAAAAGGCGTAAGGATATAAAATGGGCGTAAAATATCTAATAAAATATCAATATACAGGGCTATAGAAGAGCCAAGCTTAAGGAAAATAAAACCAAAGTGACATGCTGACATAAGACCAAGTCAGCCAAGGCCATACGCTCAGTGCAAAAGTCATACGCTCAGGTCAGGCTACGCTCAAGTCAAGCTACGCTCAGGTAAGCCTACGCTCACAAAGGACAGCATATGAGATCCATACGACCCCTTGTCACACAAGTGAGCGTATGCAAGACATACGCTCCAAAAAGGCAGCGTATGAACTTCATACGACTCCTTGTCACACAAGCGAGCGTATGCGAGTCATACGCCTCCAAAAGGCAGCGTATGGACTCCATACGACTCATGGCTATCCAAGTGAGCGTATGCAAGTCATACGCTCCAAAAAGGCAGCGTATGGACTCCATACGACTCATGGCTATCCAAGTGAGCGTATGCAAGTCATACGCTCCAAAAAGGCAGCGTATGGACTCCATACGACTCCTTGTCAAGCAAGCGAGCGTATGCGAGTCATACGCTTCCAAAAGGCAGCGTATGGGGTCTACTGCGCTGCGCTAAAGAGCGCGCACAGCTCAGTGACGCAAGCTAAAAAGCTCGCGCACTGCTCACTGTCTTCTCCAAACAGCAGGAACTCCATGGTTGAACCCTAAGCTTCTAAAGTCCATAACTTGGTCAAAACAAGTCCAAATCCAACTTTCCAAAGGTCAAAATTGGGTAGAAGGAAATTCTCTACCACATGGAACCATCAAAACTTGAAAACAAGGGAATTTAATAGATCAAAATCATGAAAATCCAAAAATGACTAAATTCTAGATCTATAAAAATCCAAGCTTCAAAATAGAAAATGACAAGTTCTAATATGGATTAGAAAGTTGCAAAGAAGAGGTTAGAACAATAAAAATGGTAGGTTTCTTCATGAAGCAAGATTGCACTTGCCTAGGCTAGGGTTTTCTTGGTTGGTGGTGGAGAGTAATGAAGAAGAAAGGAAATAATAAGGAGAGAGAATGGAAAGAGGTTAATAAATGGGGTTGGTTGTGGTAGGTAGGGGGTTCACCCTTGGTTCATGATGAACCAAGGTTAATCAAGCCTAGCCGAACCAACCTAAGCCAACCCAAACCAAGATGAACCATGGCCAATACGAGATAAAATACGTACACGTATTCTTAAATACGTAATACGAACAACAGGCATTACAACTCTACCCACCTTAAAAGAATTCTGTCCTCAGAATTTAATTAAGATGTTAGAGAGACTAGAACACGCTATACTAAATGCATGCAAAACTAGGCAAGCAATCACTCATTCAAGCAAGGAATCGAAGGCATGAGGCATAAGGAAGACATTATACCTCATGAGTCAAACAAGTCGGGATACCGCGATCGGATATCTTCCTCACGCTCCCACGTTGACTCCCCCAAAGAGTGATGACCCCAAGCAACTCGGACTAACTTGATAGTCTTGTTCTTGAGGATCTTCTCTCTCCGGTCTAATATAGACATGGGCCTCTCCTCATATGAAAGGTTGGTACCAACAACCAATTCCGAATGATCCAGGATGTGGCTCGGGTCCGGGATATACCGTCGTAATTGGGATACATGGAACACGTCATGCACCTCGCTTAGCGACGGCGGAAGAGCGAGACGATAGGATACATCTCCTACTCGCTCTAGGATATCGAACGGCCCTATATACCTAGGACTAAGCTTTCCCCGTACGCCGAAACGAATGACGTCACGGTTGGGCAAAATCCTCAGGAATACATGATCGCCGACCGAAAACTCGAGAGGGAGCCGATGAGAATTGGCCCAATGACGCTGGCGATCTTGGGCAACTCGAAGATGATCTCTGACCCTTCTGACCACTTCAATGGTCTGAGCAATCAATTCTGGACCAAGCATCTGTCTTTCTCCAACATCATCCCAGGATAGCGGGGATCTGCACTTCCTGCCATACAGCGCCTCGAACGGGGCCATCTGGATACTGGCCTGGAAACTATTGTTGTACGAGAATTCCACCAGGTGCAAGTGATCTTCCCATGAACCATCGAAGTCAAGTGTGCAAGACCACAATATGTCTTCAAGAGTCTGGATCGTGCGCTCTGACTGACCATCTGTCTGCGGATGATATGCTGAACTGAACTGGAGATGAGTCCCTAAACTCGCCTGCAGGCTACGCCAAAAGTGCGATGTAAATCTGGAATCTCGGTCCGAGGTGATGCTAACTGGCACACCGTACAATCTGACAATCTGTCTAAGATACATCGCCGCTAGCTGAGCCGTCGACTGACCAACTCTGAATGGAAGAAAGTGAGCCACTTTCGTGAGCCGGTCAACTATAACCCAAATAGCATCTCTACCAGCTGGAGATCTAGGTAATCCAGTCACGAAATCCATGGTCACATGCTCCCACTTCCACTCTGGAATCGGCAAGGGCTGAAGCAGTCCTGTCGGTCTCTGATGTTCAGCTTTAATTTGTTGGCAAACCAAACACCGAGAGACAAACCGAGCTATCTCTCGCTTCATGCCATTCCACCAGAAATGCTGTCGGATATCATGGTACATCTTCGTACTGCCCGGATGGATGGAATACTGTGAACTGTACGCCTCTGACATGATCTCCTGCTGGATATCTCCGCTGGGTACACAAAGACGCTTACCATGTCGAAGTGTACCATCCTCATGAACGCATAACTCTGGTCTTCGTCCCGCCTCACACTCTGCTCTGAGTCGCTGAAGCTTGGAATCTGCCGACTGCGCCATCCGGATCCTCTCGACTATAGTGGACTGAACTTGCATACTGGCCATCAAGGCCACACTAGAAGGGAGAACAACTTCAATATCCATTTTCTGAAGATCTGCTAACAGCTCTGGTTGCGCTGTTAGAAAATAAGCTCCCGCTCTCCTGCTCAATGCATCCGCAACAACATTGGCCTTTCCAGGATGATACTGCAGGTTGACATCATAATCCACAAGTAGCTCCAGCCATCTCCTCTGACGTATGTTAAGATCTTTCTAGGTGAAAACATATTTCAGGCTCTTGTGGTCGGTGAAGATTTCTACCCTATCTTCATACAAATAGTGCCTCCACAACTTGAGTGCAAACACCACTGCTGCCAGCTCTAAGTCATGGGTTGGGTAATTCCTCTCATGATCACGAAGTTGCCGTGATGCATAAGCTATTACCTTCCCATGCTGCATCAGAACACATCCTAAACCTCTGCCTGAAGCGTCACAGTATACCGAAAATCCTCCGGTCCCATCAGGGAGCGTGAGAATAGGAGCCGTCATTAAGCCTCGCTTCAACTTCTCAAAAGATTCCTGGCACTCTGCTGTCCAAGCAAACTGTGCATCCTTGCGGGTCAACTGGGTCAGCGGTACCGAGATCCGAGCGAAGTCCGAAACAAATTGTCGGTAGTAGCCGGCCAATCCAAGAAAACTACGAACCTCTGCAACTGTACTGGGCACCGACCATGACTCAATGGCCACGATCTTCTGGGGATCCACTTCTACTCCTCCTCTGGTGATGATATGACCCAAGTACGAAATACGATCGAGCCAGAACTTGCATTTACTGAACTTGGCATATAACTGGTGCCCCTGAGTATCTGAAGAACAACCCTGAGATGCTGCTCATGCTCCGCCTCATTCTTGCTGTAGACCAGAATATCGTCTAGGAATACGATCACAAACTGATCCAAGTAAGGCATGAAAATACGATTCATGAGGTCCATGAATACTGCCGGTGCATTGGTTGCTCCAAATGGCATAACAAGGAACTCCCAATGCCCGTATCTCCATCTGAAAGCTGTCTTCGGGATGTCCTGCTCTCTGACTCTGATCTGATGATATCCTGAGCGTAAGTCAATCTTTGAGAATACGGCTGCCCCTTTAAGTTGATCAAACAAGTCATCTATCCTCGGGAGAGGGTATCTGTTCTTGATTGTCACTGAGTTCAAGGTACGATAATCTACACATAATCTGGACGTACCATCCTTCTTTTTCACAGGAAGCATCGGGGCTCCCCAAGGCGATCTACTAGCACGAATGAATCCCTTGGTTCTAAGCTCTTCAATCATCTTGTACAAGATCTCCAACTCTGATGGCGCCATCCTGTAGACTCTCTCTGACACCGGGGCTATCCCGGGAATCAAGTCTATGGTGAACTTAATCTCCCGCTCTGGCGGCATACCTGGAAGCTCTTCTGGAAAAACATCTGGGAACTCATCCATTATCCTGGGCAACTGAACTGCTGCTACTGCCATCCGCAATATCGGAGGAGAAGGCTCAACCTCGCCTCGAGAGAAAGAAAACTCCGGCTCTCCTGGAATGCTAAAAACAACCCTGCCAATGTGGCAGTCTATCCTAGCATACTGGTCCCTCAACCAATCCATCCCTAAGACCACATCATAATCGGCCATCGGGAATTCTATCAATCTAGCGGGGAATTCTCTACCGCTAACTACGATCCGACACGAGGAAAATACTCTATCTACACCCACAAGTCCGTTACCAGTAAGTATATTAAGCCTTACTGATAATGACTCGGGCTCCAATCCTACCCGTATCGCGAATCGTGCAGACATAAATGAATGCGATGCACCAGAATCAAATAAAGCTGAAGCTGGAAAGGTGTTGACGAGAATAGTACCTGCCACTACCTCACCTGGTGTTACTCCTTCTTCTCCCATGGTCAAGGCCAGCACTTGACCATGTCCTCTAGGGGCAGGTCCCCTCTGCTGAAAATTCCTCTGCCTGCTCTGGATCAGGGCTTGGGCCTGAGCATACTGATGCGGTCTCTGCTGCTGGAATGCCTGGGCCTGCGTCAGCAATGGCCTCGGGAGTGGGTACTGCAACTGCTGCTGCTGCTGGACTGGCGCTGGTCCTCTAACTGAAGGACCAGAGAAAGCTGATAAACTTCCCCTGTTCGGGCAGTTCCCAACCCTGTGGTCCGGGGCACCACAAACCAAGCACAATCCCTGTGCTCTGCGACACTCTGACACCACATGCCCTGGCTTCCCGCAGTATGAACATCCCACTGTGGAAGACTGCTTCTGCTTCTGTTGCTGAGGGTGCGTCGGGTAGAATGCTGAACCGACGTCACCGAGGCCGCCCGCCTCGGAGTTCTAATAGTTAAACCTCTAGCTGCCGGGGCTGGAGCTGATGATTGGTGCATCTGACTGTGGGACCGCTTCCTACCTCCGGTCCTATCCACGATCCGCTGGGAGGTATACTCATGCCTCCTAGCCGCCCTCAATACTGCATCGAACGTCTGGTGTTCGAACTGCTCAACTGTTAGTAAAATCTCTAAATGCAGCCCCTGCTGGAACCGCTGGGCCCTATCAAACTTGGTTGCCACCAAGGTGGAGGCAAACCTACTGAGTCTAGAAAACTCAGATGCATAACCATCGACTGTTCTGCCTCCTTGCTTCAGGTTGGTAAACCTCGTCTACAAGTCATACCGAGCCACAGCATCAAAATACTTCGTCTGGAATCTCTCTTTGAACACTGCCCAAGCAATGGGTGCCACTAATCCCTCGGCCTGCGCCGTCCACCAACTGCGGGCAAGATCTAACAACTGCAGGCGCACTACGGCCACCTTCTTATTTTCTGGAGTCCTGGCTGCTTCTAGAATCACTTCGATATCCTGAAGCCAAGCATCCGCGGCGATCGCATCTTCGCTGCCGTCGAAGAATGGAGGGTTCAGGCGCTTGAAGCTATTGGTCGCGCTGTTACCCTGATGACCACCCCGGGTCAAAGCATCCGTCACTGCCTGGTGCAAGGCATCTCCACGTCGGTCTTGGGAAGCTATCAAGGTCCTGACGAGTCCTACCAAAGTGCCGTCATCATGTTCTACTGGTTGAACTGGCTGGACTGGTGGCTCTCCGCCAGAAGGCACGACTCTAGAGGCTACTCCGGAATGCTGGGCTTGATCTCCAGGTTGCTGCTGGTCCGCGGGAGGTGCTCCACCTTGCTGGTCAGTAGGACCACGAACAATACCGCTAAAGAAGACGACATAGGGAACAATAAGAAAGGACCAGGACAGATCAACGATACAAGCATATGATCAGGACAAGAATCCAGGGATTCAGAAGATACGAGCAGAGATCAAGGACGAATACTGATTGAGACATCTATTCGGTAAACCCTCACATATCTTGATTTATAAGACCTGCATGGGCCACCACTTAAACCATGTCACGCCCCAGAACCAGAATACTGGAGAGCGGGGGCAGACATAGCCAGCTACGTATATGAAATGGAATCCATCTCGCTATACGGTCACGGCTGTCTAGATACATGAGGGTTTAACTACAAGCCAGCAGTCTCTTAAGGTCATGAACAAGCCTATTGTCTCAATCACAAGCAAGCAATAGTAATTACAAGATGTCAGAGCACCAAATATATAATAGCAAGGCGTCCCATACATTACATATTGGATGATCATGAAGCTAGTCGTACAAAATGCCAGGACTAGCAAGAGTTCAGTCATACATGATCAACCCTAGGATCTGTCAATCATGTTACAGCCCGTAGGCAGACAGTAAATAAAGATGCATTCGAGCTAACACGTGCTCGCCGGCTAAATGCCTCAAAAGAATAATTTTTACAAATAAGTGGGAGGACAAAAAGAAACCCACTCGTTGCCAGGGTTCCGTCTAGTGGTCACCATCTGGCTGGAAGATCGGTGGATCCTCTGGAGCTGCTCCGATATCTGGCCACACAAAACCAGCTGGGTCAGACCCCAAAAAGAGCAAGTGCCACAAAGGAGGCTTCACTCAGAAACTAAAACCAGCATATAGTAAGGAATATTAAAGTTAAATTATCAGAAATAACAATAAAAATTGAGTACGAGGAAACCATTCAAGTAGCCAGACTACAACCCTTAAACCAAACAAGGACCGGGGTTGCAATCCTTCACCTGAATGGAAATCCGCCTCAAATACTATGGATAAGGTAATAAGACAATAAACGAAGAGAAGACACAGAACTGCTCCGGGAGCCAGGGTTACAACCCTTAAACCAAACAAGGACCGGGGTTGTAACCCTTCGCCTGAACAGAACTGGACTCCTGATCTTTATTGTTAAGGCCATTATAGATAATCATGTTGCTGAAGTAAGATAGAACATGACAAGCATGGCACGGGGTACAAATAAGACAATAACCGAAGGGAAGACGTAGAACTGCTCCGGGAGCCAGGTTACAACCCTTAAACCAAACTAGGACCGGGGTTGTAACCCTTCGCCTGAACAGAATTGGTCCCCCGATCGTTATTGTTAAGGCAAGCATCAATAATCGTGTCTTGTCACGATCTTGCACAGGATCAGGATAAGACTAAGCTGGAATAACTTCATCCAATCAATCACGGCCAATCAAAAGTACGGCTTGATACTTTAACTAGCTAGGGTTATCACAGGCCTAGTTACTAGCAAGATGCAATGAGATTATTTCAACAGCCACAAGCCCTGCAGACTATCCAAGTTATCCAGGTCAAATGTCCGTTTAAGAAGGGTGCACCACATGACTGTGTGCTGGAAGTGTGCCCTACTTGTCGGTAGGCTACAAGTCCACTTAATACGCTGGGAATCTCTTCATGTCTACTGAATTATTCTAGTTTATTATTCTTAGTTAATTACGGTAGGTATCCCTGACCGTGGTACTCAGGGATCCCCTCCTAGACATGATGCAAGACAATACTGGTTTATTGTGCAAACGCAATCATCCACGGTGTCCAGGTTAGTCATTCTTGTCAGGTCATGTCACGTTAGCCGTTGTAACAGCAATTCGAGATAATCATGTCAGGTATGCTTGTCCTGCCATGCCGTGTTCAATTATTATTAACAAACCTATTAAATAAATTCATGATTATCAAATTTATGACAAAAGGCGTAAGGATATAAAATGGGCATAAAATATCTAATAAAATATCAATATACAGGGCTATAGAAGAGCCAAGCTTAAGGAAAATAAAACCAAAGTGACATGCTGACATAAGACCAAGTCAGCCAAGGCCATACGCTCAGTGCAAAAGTCATACGCTCAGGTCAGGCTACGCTCAAGTCAAGCTATGCTCAGGTAAGCCTACGCTCACAAAGGACAGCGTATGAGATCCATACGACCCCTTGTCACACAAGTGAGCGTATGCAAGACATACGCTCTAAAAAGGCAGCGTATGAACTTCATACGACTCCTTGTCACACAAGCGAGCGTATGCGAGTCATACGCCTCCAAAAGGCAGCGTATGGACTCCATACGACTCATGGCTATCCAAGTAAGCGTATGTAAGTCATACGCTCCAAAAAGGCAGCGTATGGACTCCATACGACTCATGGCTATCCAAGTGAGTGTATGCAAGTCATACGCTCCAAAAAGGCAGCGTATGGACTCCATACGACTCCTTATCAAGCAAGCGAGCGTATGTGAGTCATACGCTTTCAAAAGGCAGCGTATGGGGTCTACTGCGCTGCGCTAAAGAGCGCGCACAGCTCAGTGACGTAAGCTAAAAAGCTCGCGCACTGCTCACTGTCTTTTCCAAACAGCAGGAACTCCATGGTTGAACCCTAAGCTTCTAAAGTCCATAACTTGGTCAAAACAAGTCCAAATCCAACTTTCCAAAGGTCAAAATTGGGTAGAAGGAAATTCTCTACCACATGGAACCATCAAAACTTGAAAACAAGGGAATTTAATAGATCAAAATCATGAAAATCCGAAAATGACTAAATTCTAGATCTATAAAAATCCAAGCTTCAAAATAGAAAATCACAAGTTCTAATATGGATTAGAAAGTTGCAAAGAAGAGGTTAGAACAATAAAAATGGTGGGTTTCTTCATGAAGCAAGATTGCACTTGCCTAGGCTAGGGTTTTCTTGGTTGGTGGTGGAGAGTAATGAAGAAGAAAGGAAATAATAAGGAGAGAGAATGGGAAGAGGTTAATAAATGGGGTTGGTTGTGGTAGGTAGGGGGTTCACCCTTGGTTCATGATGAACCAAGGTTAATCAAGCCTAGCCGAACCAACCTAAGCCAACCCAAACCAAGATGAACCATGGCCAATACGAGGTAAAATACGTACACGTATTCTTAAATACGTAATACGAACAACAGGCATTACAGGGTATATCGTCTCCCGGGCGATGTACCCAACCATACTCTCAACCCGCGGAAGGATAACTGGATGGTCTGCAGGGTTTGGGACTGGAAAATTCTCACTTGCATCTTGTTAGTAATTAGTGTCACGACCCGCACCCACTGTGAGGGTACGAGAACGTAACAGTGCCCAGCCTACGCCGCAGTGTCGGCGGTAGAACGCTGTTCTAAGTCTCTAACTAACCATCAACTCATACAGTATATAATGTACTCATCATGATCAACTCCGAACGGAGGACAAGTATAAGATATGGTGTATCTCAATCACAGTCTAAGCACGATAAGAAACACAGAATGGTAACTAAGAATTTGAAGACAAAAAAAATAAATACTGAAATAATAACAACATCTGAATAATCTCAAATACATCTCAAGTCTCAAATCTCTATATACAACTCCATATCTAAACAGAAAAACTAAAACAAGACAGACTAACTAAACTCCGAACACTCCTGAGTGTTGGGGCCATAGGTAGCTAAGCCATCTCCTCAGTAAAAATGTAGGGCATGTATCCTCAGGGCAATCATCTGTAAAATTTTCAACAGGTCCAGTCAGGACAGGAACGAGTACAACTCATCAAGAAAACCCAAGTAAATGACAGGGAACTATAAGGCAGTTATAGACAGTTTTATTGATGAATATGGCAGTTTATATACAGGTGATGGTATAGAGAAACAGTAAGATGTAAGGAAAGTTAAGTAACTAAACAAGAGAAGAATGATGGCAATGACGACTGTAAATAAATCTAGCTGAACTAAAGTAACATGATAAGTCTAGGCAGTAAATGTAAAACAAGTGTAAACTGCTATAAATCCAGTACGGGATGAATCTAATACAAGATGAATCCAGTACCAAATGATTCTAGGTAGTGATCAAGAATCCAGGTGAGACCAGCTAATCTAATAGTGTGTTTTAAAATACCGAGATCGACATGTAAACGGCTGTGGGTAATCAGGCACACCTCTCACTGATCAGGCGAGAGATGGCTATGCTTCCAGTAGATTCCAGTTGGAGATTCCAGATTTGGGGTATGTCTACATGTCTTACTCAATATTTCCCCGCCCCGTAAACAAGTGAATCCAGAATTCGACACGAGAATCGAGATGAGTCCAGCCAAAATATGATGATTCCAGAAATAGATTCCAGAATGATTCCAGTAATTCCAGTAATAGAGGCCAGATAATATGGTGAGTGTGTCGCATACATGAATCCAGAAATATCCATACGTGTGGTATCAGAGAATCACATAAAACTAAATAGAACTGAAGTACAGTAACTGGCAAATAAATGAGAGAACTATCAGAGAATGTACTCGCCTGTTACTCTGAAAAGAGTAGTGTAATGACAGATGTCTGCACCGGAGTCACAATATCCTAAATAGAACAGTACAGGTTATAATATATTTAAAATAAGATAAATATAGTCTACGATGCTTCTACATGATTTCTAGGCCAATCTAGGTCAAAGTCAACTCTAAGTCAATTCCGGTCAATTGTCTAGGTCAAACTAGGTCAAGCTAGGTCAAACTGGTCGAATGAGTCAATTCTAGATCAAAGTCAACTCTAAGCCAAACCTGGTCAACTGTCTAGGTCAAACTAGGTCAGACCTAAGCCAAACAAGTCTCACTAAGCCTAGATTAGCAAGCACACATCAAAACTGGGCTATACAAGCCAACAACACATATTGACTGGCATTCATGCCATAAACATAAGCTAGAACCCATAGGCTATAGGCCATAGGCTAGCATACAAATACAATCACAAGGCAATGTGAACAACAACAATAGATAACAAATTAGCTACTATATAATATATATACCTATCCTCCATTCATTGCATACATACATGACCAACATTATATAATATATAGTGTATAGGGAGAATGAGGGAAAAGAGAGTGTATGGATATGTATAGGCTAGTGCAATATATGTGTGTGTTGGAGCAATGCAGTGGTGTGTGTGTGTGTGTGTGAATGACACTAATCAGAAATGTCAATAGGAAAAAGTGTGTTTAGTTAGCCATGTGTGGTGTATATGTGATATGTGTGTAAGTTAATGAGTGTGTGTTTGATATATGAATTTATGGGCTGTTCTCAGTTTAGGTGAAAAAGGGTGTTTGTATCAGACATTGGTACAAACCCAGGAACTCTGAAATTTACAGTGATACATCAATCCAACACAACCCAAAACCCAATTCTAAACCTCTAACAAGCCTATACAGGCCAACAAGGCCAAGCCACTGCTCTCCCTGCTGCTAGCTACTGCTGCCTACTCTACATCACTCTTACACAAGGTAAGCCTACTGCTAACTGAGCTTACTGCTCAGGCACTGCTAGCAGCTGCTAGAGGCCAGGCCAAGGAAATCCAAACTCAACTCAGGGAGCCAAGTCCCTGCTACTGCTACAGCCTGCAAGCTAGGCAGTTGCTTGCTGCCACTGCATTACAACCTGCCAAGGCAAGGCTGCTGCAGTGAATATCAACAGTTCCCCCTCCCTTCCTACCATTCTCCATATTCACACAATATCTACCATAATCTAACTAATCTAGCCAACATCTAACTATAGGGAATTGGGTACAATTCATAAAACAGTCCCATAGACAAGCCTAAACACCATCAGAGTTGAAACCTGAAATGCTAAGGAAATCTAAACCTTAATATGAAACCACAGTTCAATGCATCTACTCAATCTGGAAATTAAGGGTAAAATGAAGATCAAGGTAGTGGGTCAACATCACAACCCAACTCAACCATTCACAAAATCACTCACCTAACTCATTCCTTGAGATACCCCAACTGATACACAAGGGCAATGGGCTGCCAAGGCCATGCTGCCTTCTCCACCTGCCACACTCTTGTCCTTAAGTTCTAACACACACTGAACTAGAGCCTGAACCTGAACTGACACACACTCACCTTAATACACAGCCCTCAACTTAAACCCATGAATCCCCCAACCTGAAATTCACTCCCAATCACCTCTCCAAAAGACAAAACTGAGAAACATAAACATTTAGACAAAACACATATAGATAACTTATAACTCAGATTCGATCTCAGTAACAGGAAATAAATCCCAACATATTTCGAAATCAAATCCTTAACACAAATCATAAACTCAAAAATCTATCCTATATCAATGACTGAACTACAAAAACCTACCAATGGCACATATGGACTAAACTATGATGTTAAGAGAGACTAAAACAAATCCCTCTAACTACCCTCTACTATTACCATTACATTCATCACTCATATTTTTACATCCCAACCTACTATGTAACCCATATTCAGTTAACACATAATAACCGAAATGAAACTGTAAAAAAAAATAAACTGGGAAATGAAATCAATTCAGCCAATATGGAACAACCTAAAACCCAATACCATGTTCAAATCAAACTGTGCAATTCATTTCAATCTCAGGGAAGGTGATTTGCAAAACAGAAAAAATTGAGAACCAAGGACAGTACAAAAATCAGTCTAACCCAATGTCAATCTCAGATTAATACATTAAGTCTAAACAGTTCAAAATAGCTCAATATCACACAAAAAAAAACTATTAAAAACAGTCCTATAATGATATCTCTGATTTGTGCCCCAAACCAATACCAAATCACATCAAAACATACCCAATTTCTACATACCATTAGATATCACATAGTTGCACATAACAGAGGTTTAATTACAAGTAATTGACAGTGTCTAATAGGTCTAGATGATTGACAAAGCTCATTTTGAAAACTGGACAGAAAAAAAGGAAATGGACTGATACCACAAATTTCAGAAATAAAGGGAATGAGAAAATAATAATGAAAATCAATTTAAAATGGGAATTTAATGGTTGGTATTAATTAAACATAATGTATACATGCTTCGTGATGTGTTTGTGTCCACAAAAGTGGACACAAACGTGTCCATTCAAATCAAAAACCCAAAACAGTAAACACAGGACACAGACTACACAATCCTCGTGCATGCGTGCACGTGTGTCCAACTCACGACACAGGCCACGTGGAGACACGTGGCCGTGCACACTTGTTCACCTAGACTAGGGGGACGTGTCCAAGTGCCTGCACGAACCCCTAGATGTGTCGTGTCCTAGTTTCAAAGCCGTATCAGTGGGCTTGAAATCGTGTGTGTGCGTGTCAGGGCATTTCGATGCGAGCGCGAGAACTTCCTCGACTCGCAACCAAGTGCCACGAAACTTGGTGAGGGTCGAGTCAGATATGGGACCCATCTCCTCACCAAATTCCACGTGTCCTGGTGGAGTATAGTGTCTTGTATCAGCCCCGAAATGAAGGGGACACGCACAGCGTGCACGAGCAGGCACGAGACAGTGCAGCCTCGTTTCCTTCGTGTACAGACAACAAGGACCCACAAAATTTTGTGGGGGTCCTCTCAGTCAGTGCCCGCACCCACACACCAAATTCCATGTGTCGGGGTGCTGTGTCGTGTCCGCTAGGGCACTCGTACAGCAGGACAGCCGCACGAGGCCAGTGCACAGTGTCGTGTGTGCGGTGCGTGTCCGATTTAGACACGAAAAGTGCATAAAAACCAACTCAGTGATTAACATAATTAATGTACACATCAAGAGCTATCCAAACATATAATTTGTTTTGAAAAACATTAACATTCAATCCATTGAGGCATTTCGTCGAACACCTAACATACCATACGACACGTGTCCGATACGGACACCAAACGGACACGAAATTTACCCAAATTTCAGGGACACCTAGGGGACTCCTAGATCTAGCCCTAAATGCAAAGAAAACAGAAATTTAGATCAATTTGAGGAGTTTTACCTATAGGTGCAAAATTGCTAGAAAGCTCCAAATGGGGGGTGTCCTTCTTGATGGCCAAAAGCTCCAAATGTATCCAAAACTGAAATGGCTCTCCACCAACAGTCCATAAACTCAATTTAGAACCCAATGCAAAAGACTAGGATGAAAAAGGAGATCAAATGAATAAAATGGGATTTTTTTTGGAAGGGGAAAACTTACCTTTCTTTTCTCCAAGTGTAGGAATGATAAAAAGGAGGCAACCCTAATGAATAAGTGTTTAAATAGGGTGGGAATCCCTATGTGGCTGTTCATAGGTTCATTAATTAGGGTTAGGGTTCACTAAATGGCCCATGGGCTTAAGTCATGATCAATTAAACTATTTAGTCATAAGCCATGACTTAAATTCACTAAACCAAATCCCCTCATTCTAAACCTATTCTCTAATGACTAAAATAGGTTAACTCAACCTAGACTAGGGTCACCATGGCTAGGGTTAGCTTCTAGGCTAGTCCACTAGGTCTCAACAAGTCGAAGTCAAAATAGAATTTACCAATTCAACAAATCACCAAATAATTCAATTAAGTCAAAATGACCAAATTACCCCTAGGCTAAAAATGATAATAAATCATCCTAATGACATGGTTAGGCTCTAGGTCATGCAGTCTCTCAGGTTTCACTAGCTGCACACCAAAATCACAAGTCATGACTTAAACCATTTTTTAAATAGTTTAAAAATAATTAAAAATCACCAAAAAATCATAATGTGAAATAAATACCAATAAATAATAATTATAATTACAAAATTTCAAAAATACCCTCATCTGGAAAACTGGGTGTTACAATCCTACCCACCTTATAAAAATTTCGTCCTCGAAATTAAGATGATCGTACCCCTCCTAGGTCAAACCCTCAATCAATCAAGTCGAAGCAATACAATCCTACTGGTCGTGATTTCACGGTCTCGAACAGGGTAGCTATGCTATCTAGGCAATCACAAGCAATATCCTGGCAGGTACTAATGGAATCACACAACAAGATGGAAAGAAGAACATGAAGACAGACCTGCTAACCCGTCACCCGTAGCGTCGGTCTACTCGACTGTCCGCACAGAAGCCCTGCCCCTCTGGGGTGTATCCCACTGTTGGTGCGGGGCACGGTGCGGCGCTACAGGTGGCCTAGCTCCCTCTATCTAATCCTTGACACTCAAGTAATATCCATCCTGATATTCCACTCAAATTCTCTGGGGCACCATCTATATGGTATCTATCCTGCAATCTAATAATCATACCCGCCTATCCAGAACCATGTCACCAGAATCCTTGTCACACCAGTAAGTATGTCTGCGATAATCCATAGAGTCCACAACTAATGTACATACCTCTAGAATAATGGTATTTAAAATTTTTGCATTGCCGCTAGCTTGGCTGCAAAAACTTTAAATTCCTACACCCGAGAAATACATCCAAAATCGGACTCTATCTCATCGTCCAACCAACTGATATAGCCGTAGAAGACTCTAGATTCCATGACTGAGGCAACCTAGCCCATAATGTTATCTTGGTAGAAAATCAAGTCAATAATGAATACCAAGAATCAATTCAACGATGAACAAGGAAGATAGACAGATACTATCAGAATCAAATTTCGGGATAGTTTATAATGAGATTCTCAAGGGTCATCCCAGGAATCTTCTCAAGTAGTCCTAACTGTGATTGAGTGCCTCTCCGGTAAAGCCTATCTCTCAGTCCTATCGCAGGCTCGCAGCAGTACAACTAAGTTGCCGTACTACCACGATATCGCACTAATGCGACTCTCGACCTGCATGGGCCACCACTAAAAACGTGTCACGACCCGCACCCACTGTGAGGGTACGAGAACGTAACAGCGCCCAGCCTACGCCGCAGTGTCGGCGGTAGAACGCTGTTCTAAGTCTCTAACTAACCATCAACTCATACAGTATATAATGTACTCATCATGATCAACTCCGAACGGAGGACAAGTATAAGATATGGTGTATCTCAATCACAGTCTAAGCACGATAAGAAACACAGAATGGTAACTAAGAATTTGAAGACAAAAAAAATAAATACTGAAATAATAACAACATCTGAATAATCTCAAATACATCTCAAGTCTCAAATCTCTATATACAACTCCATATCTAAACAGAAAAACTAAAACAAGACAGACTAACTAAACTCCGAACACTCCTGAGTGTCGGGGCCATAGGTAGCTAAGCCATCTCCTCAGTAAAAATGTAGGGCATGTATCCTCAGGGCAATCATCTGTAAAATTTTCAACAGGTCCAGTCAGGACAGGAACGAGTACAACTCATCAAGAAAACCCAAGTAAATGACAGGGAACTATAAGGCAGTTATAGACAGTTTTATTGATGAATATGGCAGTTTATATACAGGTGATGGTATAGAGAAACAGTAAGATGTAAGGAAAGTTAAGTAACTAAACAAGAGAAGAATGATGGCAATGACGACTGTAAATAAATCTAGCTGAACTAAAGTAACATGATAAGTCCAGGCAGTAAATGTAAAACAAGTGTAAACTGCTATAAATCTAGTACGGGATGAATCTAATACAAGATGAATCCAGTACCAAATGATTCTAGGTAGTGATCAAGAATCCAGGTGAGACCAGCTAATCTAATAGTGTATTTTAAAATACCGAGATCGACATGTAAACGGCTGTAGGTAATCAGGCACACCTCTCACTGATCAGGCGAGAGATGGCTATGCTTCCAGTAGATTCCAGTTGGAGATTCCAGATTTGGGGTATGTCTACATGTCTTACTCAATATTTCCCCGCCCCGTAAACAAGTGAATCCAGAATTCGACACGAGAATCGAGATGAGTCCAGCCAAAATATGATGATTCCAGAAATAGATTCCAGAATGATTCCAGTAATTCCAGTAATAGAGGCCAGATAATATGGTGAGTGTGTCGCATACATGAATCCAGAAATATCCATACGTGTGGTATCAGAGAATCACATAAAACTAAATAGAACTGAAGTACAGTAACTGGCAAATAAATGAGAGAACTATCAGAGAATGTACTCGCCTGTTACTCTGAAAAGAGTAGTATAATGACAGATGTCTGCACCGGAGTCACAATATCCTAAATAGAACAGTACAGGTTATAATGTGTTTAAAATAAGATAAATGGAGTCTACGATGCATCTACATGATTTCTAGGCCAATCTAGGTCAAAGTCAACTCTAAGTCAATTCCGGTCAATTGTCTAGGTCAAACTAGGTCAAGCTAGGTCAAACTGGTCGAATGAGTCAATTCTAGATCAAAGTCAACTCTAAGCCAAACCTGGTCAACTGTCTAGGTCAAACTAGGTCAGACCTAAGCCAAACAAGTCTCACTAAGCCTAACCAAGCCTAGATTAGCAAGCACACATCAAAACTGGGCTATACAAGCCAACAACACATATTGACTGGCATTCATGCCATAAACATAAGCTAGAACCCATAGGCTATAGGCCATAGGCTAGCATACAAATACAATCACAAGGCAATGTGAACAACAACAATAGATAACAAATTAGCTACTATATAATATATATACCTATCCTCCATTCATTGCATACATACATGACCAACATTATAAATATATAGTGTATAGGGAGAATGAGGGAAAAGAGAGTGTATGGATATGTATAGGCTAGTGCAATGTGTGTGTGTGTTTGAGCAATGCAGTGGTGTGTGTGTGTGTGTGTGAATGACACTAATCAGAAATGTCAATAGGAAAAAGTGTGTTTAGTTAGCCATATGTGGTGTATATGTGATATGTGTGTAAGTTAATGAGTGTGTGTTTGATATGTGAATTTATGGGCTGTTCTCAGTTTAGGTGAAAAAGGGTGTGTGTATCAGACATTGGTACAAACCCAGGAACTCTGAAATTTACAGTGATACATCAATCCAACACAACCCAAAACCCAATTCTAAACCTCTAACAAGCCTATACAGGCCAACAAGGCCAAGCCACTGCTCTCCCTGCTGCTAGCTACTGCTGCCTACTCTACATCACTCTTACACAAGATAAGCCTACTGCTAACTGAGCTTACTGCTCAGGCACTGCTAGCAGCTGCTAGAGGCCAGGCCAAGGAAATCTAAACTCAACTCAGGGAGCCAAGTCCCTGCTACTGCTACAGCCTGCAAGCTAGGCAGTTGCTTGCTGCCACTGCATTTCAACCTGCCAAGGCAAGGCTGCTGCAGTGAATATCAACAGTTCCCTCTCCCTTCCTACCATTCTCCATATTCACACAACATCTACCATAATCTAACTAATCTAGCCAACATCTAACTATAGGGAATTGGGTACAATTCATAAAACAGTCCCATAGACAAGCCTAAACACCATCACAGTTGAAACCTGAAATGCCAAGGAAATCTAAACCTTAATATGAAACCACAGTTCAATGCATCTACTCAATCTGGAAATTAAGGGTAAAATGAAGATCAAGGTAGTGGGTCAACATCACAACCCAACTCAACCATTCACAAAATCACTCACCTAACTCATTCCTTGAGATACCCCAACTGATACACAAGGGCAATGGGCTGCCAAGGCCATGCTGCCTTCTCCACCTGCCACACTCTTGTCCTTAAGTTCTAACACACACTGAACTAGAGCCTGAACCTGAACTGACACACACTCACCTTAATACACAGCCCTCAACTTAAACCCATGAATCCCCCAACCTGAAATTCACTCCCAATCACCTCTCCAAAAGACAAAACTGAGAAACATAAACATTTAGACAAAACACATATAGATAACTTATAACTCAGATTCGATCTCAGTAACAGGAAATAAATCCCAACATATTTCGAAATCAAATCCTTAACACAAATCATAAACTCAAAAATCTATCCTATATCAATGACTGAACTACAAAAACCTACCAATGGCACATATGGACTAAACTATGATGTTAAGAGAGACTAAAACAAATCCCTCTAACTACCCTCTACTATTACCATTACATTCATCACTCATATTTTTACATCCCAACCTACTATGTAACCCATATTCAGTTAACACATAATAACCCAAATAAAACTGTAAAAAAAAATAAACTGGGAAATGAAATCAATTCAGCCAATATGGAACAACCTAAAACCCAATACCATGTTCAAATCAAACTGTGCAATTCATTTCAATCTCAGGGAAGGTGATTTGCAAAATAGAAAAAAATGAGAACCAAGGACAGTACAAAAATCAGTCTAACCCAATGTCAATCTCAGATTAATACATTAAGTCTAAACAGTTCAAAATAGCTCAATATCACACAAAAAAAAACTATTAAAAACAGTCCTATAATGATATCTCTGATTTGTGCCCCAAACCAATACCAAATCACATCAAAACATACCCAATTTCCACATACCATTAGATATCACATAGTTGCACATAACAGAGGTTTAATTACAAGTAATTGACAGTGTCTAATAGGTCTAGATGATTGACAAAGCTCATTTTGAAAACTGGACAGAAAAAAAGGAAATGGACTGATACCACAAATTTCAGAAATAAAGGGAATGAGAAAATAACAATGAAAATCAATTTAAAATGGGAATTTAATGGTTGGTATTAATTAAACATAATGTATACATGCTTCGTGATGTGTTTGTGTCCACAAAAGTGGACACAAACGTGTCCATTCAAATCAAAAACCCAAAACAGTAAACACAGGACACAGACTACACAATCCTCGTGCATGCGTGCACGTGTGTCCAACTCACGACACAGGCCACGTGGAGACACGTGGCCGTGCACACTTGTTCACCTAGACTAGGGGGACGTGTCCAAGTGCCTGCACGAACCCCTAGATGTGTCGTGTCCTAGTTTCAAAGCCGTATCAGTGGGCTTGAAATCGTGTGTGTGCGTGTCAGGGCATTTCGATGCGAGCGCGAGAACTTCCTCGACTCGCAACCAAGTGCCACGAAACTTGGTGAGGGTCGAGTCAGATATGGGACCCATCTCCTCACCAAATTCCACGTGTCCTGGTGGAGTATAGTGTCTTGTGTCAGCCCCGAAATGAAGGGGACACGCACAGCGTGCACGAGCAGGCACGAGACAGTGCAGCCTCGTTTCCTTCGTGTACAGACAACAAGGACCCACGAAATTTTGTGGGGGTCCTCTCAGTCAGTGCCCGCACCCACACACCAAATTCCATGTGTCGGGGTACTGTGTCGTGTCCGCTAGGGCACTCGTACAGCAGGACAGCCGCACGAGGCCAGTGCACAGTGTCGTACGTGCGGTGCATGTCCAATTTGGACACGAAAAGTGCATAAAAACCAACTCAGTGATCAACATAATTAATGTACACATCAAGAGCTATCCAAACATATAATTTGTTTTGAAAAACATTAACATTCAATCCATTGAGGCATTTCGTCGAACACCTAACATACCATACGACACGTGTCCGATACGGACACCAAACGGACACGAAATTTACCCAAATTTTAGGGACACCTAGGGGACTCCTAGATCTAGCCCTAAATGCAAAGAAAATAGAAATTTAGATCAATTTGAGGAGTTTTACCTATAGGTGCAAAATTGCTAGAAAGCTCCAAATGGGGGGTGTCCTTCTTGATGGCCAAAAGCTCCAAATGTATCCAAAACTGAAATGGCTCTCCACCAACAGTCCATAAACTCAATTTAGAACCCAATGCAAAAGACTAGGATGAAAAAGGAGATCAAATGAATAAAATGGGATTTTTTTGGAAGGGGAAAACTTACCTTTCTTTTCTCCAAGTGTAGGAATGATAAAAAGGAGACAACCCTAATGAATAAGTGTTTAAATAGGGTGGGAATCCCTATGTGGCTGTTCATAGGTTCATTAATTAGGGTTAGGGTTCACTAAATGGCCCATGGGCTTAAGTCATGATCAATTAAACTATTTAGTCATAAGCCATGACTTAAATTCACTAAACCAAATCCCCTCATTCTAAACCTATTCTCTAATGACTAAAATAAGTTAACTCAACCTAGACCAGGGTCACCATGGCTAGGGTTAGCTTCTAGGCTAGTCCACTAGGGCTCAACAAGTCGAAGTCAAAATAGAATTTACCAATTCAATAAATCACCAAATAATTCAATTAAGTCAAAATGACCAAATTACCCCTAGGCTAAAAATGATAATAAATCATCCTAATGACATGGTTAGGCTCTAGGTCATGCAGTCTCTCAGGTTTCACTAGCTGCACACCAAAATCACAAGTCATGACTTAAACCATTTTTTAAATAGTTTAAAAATAATTAAAAATCACCAAAAAATCATAATGTGAAATAAATACCAATAAATAATAATTATAATTACAAAATTTCAAAAATACCCTCATCTGGAAAACTGGGTGTTACAATTAGGCTTGTGATAACCCTAGTTAGTTAAAATAGTAAGCCGTAGTATTTTGCTTGGCCGCTTGTGAATGGATGATGTCTAGCCCTGTCTAAGTCTTGTCTAGTTCATGTACCCTGGTACTCTTGAGCATGATTGTTTTACTTAACAATAAATAGATAGGGACAAGTGCTATTCAGGCGAAGGGTTACAACCCCGGTCCTCGTTTGGTTTACGTGTTGTAATCTGGCTCCCGGAGTAGTCTCGTACCCCTAGTCGTTTATTGTCCGGCTGTACTTTTATTACTTGTACTTTTTT
Organism: Iris pallida; assembly: GCA_029216955.1. Taxonomy (NCBI): domain Eukaryota; kingdom Viridiplantae; phylum Streptophyta; class Magnoliopsida; order Asparagales; family Iridaceae; genus Iris; species Iris pallida. Next base: position 86,841 of record JANAVB010039331.1, on the reverse strand, counting down.
TCTAATTTCTTATGTTCTGATATGCTGGTTTTGTTCTTATTGCGTGGCCTCCTTTGTGGCACTTGCTCTTTCTGGGGTTTGACCCAGCTGGTTTTGTGTGGCCAGATTTCGGAGCAGCACCCGAGGATCTACCGAACCTCCAGCCCGATGGTGGCAACTAGAAGGAACCCGGGCTACGAGTGGGTTTTCTATTTTGTTTTGCTCACTCTATTATAAAATTATTCTTTTGAGGCGTTTAGCCAACGAGCACCTGTTAGCTCGATGCACATTTACTTATTGTCTGCCTACGGGCTGTAAACATGATTAACAAATCCTAGGGTTGATCATGTATGACTTAACTCTTGCTAGTCCTCACATTTTGTATGACTAGCTTCATGATCAGCTGATATGTAATATCTGGGACGCCTTTTATTGTACATTTGATGGTCAAACATCTTGTAACTATATTACTTGCTTGAGATTGAGACAGTAGGCTCGACCTTAAGAGACCGTTGGCTTGTAGTAAACCCTCATATCTAGACAGCCGTGACCGTATTGTTGAGATGTATTCTATTTCAATATACGTAGCTGGCTATGTTCACCTCCGCTCTCCAGTATTCTGGTACTGGGACATGACAATTTGTGTTTGCAACGACTGTAGAGCATTATGTAGAGTGTATATGGTGTTTGCCATTGATTATAAAAGAATAGAACAGTTTTATGGGAGGACTGAACTTTTACTTCACAACACAAACTCGTTCGTACAAAGAAAGCCTAGGGATGAAAACCTAGGTACAGCAATCTAAGTACAATTGTTTAGTTTTTTTGGAGGGTGACGGTAGAGGCTCGGAAGAGTGCTATCAACTCTGCCTTACTTCTTGGACGATCGGACGTAGCCTTGGCTCTGATGAAGAAATGCTTTCGGGATGTGTGGGAAGATTCTTCTGTGCGCTGCCGCTCTCTTTGTGTGTGCCTCTGTGTCTGCTTGCAAGGGAATAGCACCTTGCTATTTATAGGAGTGGGGTGTGATAAGTAGGGTTTGCAATGATTGCTCCTTGAAAAGTGGGTGGTTAGGGATTGGTTACGATTTGCCTTGATCTTATTTGTTGAAAATTAATCTGAACCGTCAATATTGACTGTAACAAATCTGTACAGTTAATGTTGATTGCACCAAATCGGCATGGGCAGTTAATGTTGATTGCAACAAATCTGTATCGTGATAATTTATTGATATCAGCAAATCCGAGTGAATAAATCTTGGTCAATCTCTTGCCACGTGTCCCAACTGCCTGTTATGTTGATTGCCATAAATCTGGATTGTTAGGATTTCATCAACTCCTGCCACGTGTCCCAACTGCTGCGAGTCGCGTAGAGGACTGTCTTTGTTGAGCCGTATAATTATGGTCTTTAATCGAGCCGCATGAAAGTCCTTACAACTGAGCCGCATGAAGGTGGCATCCGCATGAAGGTGGCAGCCGCATAAAGGTGGCAGCCGTATGAGGGTGGCAACCGTATGGAGATGGCAGCCGCATGAAGGTGGCAGTCGCATGAGAATGGCAGCCGTATGGAGATGGCAGCCGCATGAAGGTGGCAGCCACATGAAGGTGGCAGCCGCATGAGAATGGCAGCCGCATGAAGGTGGCAGCCGTATGAAGGTGGCAGCCACATGAAGGTTGCAGCCGTATAGAGATGGCAGCCGCATGAAGATGGCAGCCGCATGAAGATGGCGGCCGCATGAAGGTGGCAGCCGCATGAGGATGGCAGCCGCATGAGGATGGCGGCCGCATTAAAGTAGGTGACCGCATACTGAGCTTCGGAATTGGTGGATCGTGCCAGCTATAAAGATTTTCTTCGTTTCCCTAGGAGCACGCCATTATGTCAGAGTCATCATTGCAGCTTTATGTCAGAGCTGTCAATTCACCTTTATGTCAGAGCTGCCATGTTGCGTCAGGGCATTAAATAAGGCCGCTGCTCGATGGCCAGCTGTAGAAGCAAACCGCATAGGGCCACGTGGCTTTTACCCGAGCCGCAAGGAGCTATTGGGGATTTCTGAGCCGCATGAAGCTCTGAAGGATTTTTGAGCCGTATGAAGCTCTAGAGGACTCTTGAGCCGCATGAAGCTCTAAGAGATTCTTTGGACCGCATGAGACTCCCTATGTTTTGAGCCGCATGGACTTTCTTGTTCTTTTCTATGCTTCTACAAGACCCCCTTCAAAGTTTTTAATTTGTAAAATTAAAATACTTTGAATAAGAAGCATGGCTATGTCAACCTAAGCTCTTCTGGCCGCATAGAATATTCTGGCCGTATGGACTTCCTAGCCGCATGGACTTCCTATCCGCATGGTCTTCCTGGCCGCATGGACTGCCTGGCCGAATGATCTTCTGAACCGCATGGACTATTCTGGCCGCATAAACTTCCTAGCCGCATGGACTTCTTAGCTGTATGGACTATTCTGACCGCATGTTGTCCTTTCTGCCACGTTTGCGTCTCATTTAATGGTCCTTGATTTGTTATGGATTTAAAGCCGCCTTTTGGGGTAGGATCCCAAGGGTCAGTTTTAAATATTCAGATTTTCGTCGATGACCGAAGAGTCAATTTTGTTCTTTAGGCGGCATGCGGATCGAAGCGTCCATCGGTCTATGAGCCCCCTGTCCGCCTATAAATAAGAGTAACTTTTAGAGAGAAACTCTTTTACTTTCTTCTTTTATTCGAACCTCTCTTGCCCTAGCTGCCATCTTCTTCCGCTTTGCTTATCAATGGCTCCCAAGACTTCCAAGGCTTCCCCTGCTGCGGCGTAGGCAAAAAAGCGGCCTCTTCGTCGACTGCGGCTCCCTCGGTTCATCCCGACGTTCACCCCACCATTGAGGGTAAGGATATTTGGGAGAAGTTATATGAACTCAAAATCCTAACCGTCAGGGCTACGTCACATATTTTTTATGCGGGAGCCTTCTTCGTCTCTATTGAACTGTTCAAGTTCATTAGGATGAATCCACATAACGTGCTGTATGTGCCGCATGTGCATCTCATGCCCGAGCCGCATGGTGGTATCCTTTATGTCCGAGCCGCATGAGGGTCATTTTGTGGCCGCATAAGCACTTTGCAGAACTGGGCCGCATGAAATTCCAATAGACAGGACTGCATAAGCTTCCTCGATCTGTGATGCATGAGGCCCCATCAAATTAGAACCGCATAAGCTCACGCTAAACAGAGCCGCATAAGCTTATGCTAATCAGTGCTGCATAAGCTCATGTTCAAACAGAGCCGCATAAGCTCTTTTAAACAGAACGACATAAGCTCACGTTGAACAGAGCCGCATAAGCTTTACGCTAATCAGTGACGCATAAGCTCATGTTCAAACAGAGCCGTATAAGCTCTTTTAAACAGAACCGCATAAGCTCGTGTTTACACAAAGCCGCATAAGCTCATCTGAAATGGGCCGCATGGGACCCCCACCAAATCAGAGCCGTATAAGCTCATGTGGACTAGGTCGCATAAGCCTAGAAACACTAAGTGGCTTTGTCTAGCCATCTTTTAACTTGTTTCTTTTGTCTTTCTCTAGTGAATCTGCCAGTCAATCCAGCGGGAGAACCCCTGGTGGGTTCAGCCCAATCTGCTGTGGGTGTGCAATTCGACCACTTAGTCCAATATGTGGAGAATCAGCTTCCCACAGACGAGCCTATGGAGAGGCTGAATGCTATCAGGAACCAGCCCTTCTACTTTCTCTGTGCTATGATGAACTCGGGGCAATTGGAGGGAAAATACCTGAAGCCGACGTTCCTCTTCGGGGATGCTTTGGCTGTAAAGAACCCCCAAGTGCTGGATATATCCGAGAGTTGGGACTTTACTCTTGACGGAATAGCGATCCATATCCCTCCGATGGAGCGTCATTTTCCTCTGTCATGGTTCAACATGTTACCGATGGACAGAAAGATGGTGGACTCCTTGACTCCAAGCAGGTCGGGGATGATTGTGGGTAACATCTATTATAACAGAAATTTGGGGTCAGCGTATGCGGAAAGGGAACCGGTCAGTCGGTACGTGATGGGACTGGCTCCGAGTACCTTCATAAACATATCGGGTCCCAATTTTACGTTCTCGCAAGCTGACAACTTCTTGAACCAGCTTGCTCGGAAGGGGTCCTATCCCGTCGGCCGGTTGGCGCTGCTGAACTGGATAAACCCCATCCCTGCGTGGGCCAACTTGACCACATGGATTCTACGGAAGTATGAGACTCCCTTGCGTGAGATCGGCCTCTACCATGCCATTCGGGGCACCTGTCATAGTCTACCCATAAATAAGCCGTTGTTTATGGCTCTCCTGGAGATGTACAACCAACGGACGGGAACCTTCTTCACGCTTGGAGGGGAGCTGGGACTCGCTCTCCACGAGATGTACGTCATTTCTAAGTTGTCCTGGGGGGACAAAGTCTTTGAAGTGTACACCCCTACGAATGAAGAGTTTGAGGATTTAGATCAGCAGTTCCCAGGCTTTGTTGCTGTATACCAGGAATTGTTATGTCACTACAGTACCTGTCACCAGGCGTCCATCAAGAAGGATGGTAGCTTGGAAGGGAGCATTCCTCATACCACGTCCTGGGTCTCATACCTTTTTACACTAGGTGCCTCAGGCCGGGTTTCTTTCCGAGATCCTCAAACCCAGAAGGAGGTACAAAAACTGGCGTCGACTGCCAAGAGATCGAGGGCCACGGACGACACATTTGGTAGTCAAACTGACTCCTTTAGTTATTTTTATCATGGTACTCAGCGGCTGTCAGAGAAGGCACTCCTGGCGGGATTCCTGATAGTGTGCCTACGGAACTGCGTGGTCTCAGGAGGGGCAGGTTACATTGAGAGGATCAGCCGCCACTTTATCCTCCCTGCCGTAAAGCTGGTCTTTGAGGCCAGACTAGCCCTTCTTCCGGCCATGGTGTGCAGCATACACCATGGCCTTCGCGCCTTCTCGTCCAAGGTCATCGCCCGTGACACGGCGATGGATTTTGAGCATATAGAGCTGCCCTACCATTATCTAATGGGGTTGCTGTTGATGCACTACCGGTCTTTGATGAGGCCTGGAGTAGAAGATGGCGTTACGGCTGATGATGCTTTTATTTTCCAATACCACCATCAGCCCTGGGAGTGCAGCACTATGCCAGCCTGTCAAAGGGCGCTGGCAAGAGTGGACGGATACGACTTTTTTCTGTCTGTTCCTCGTTTTACCGATGAAGAAGTGAGGGGCGTACATATTGATGGTACCGGACCTCCTCACCTCTTGCCTGAGAAGATGCTCCTTTGGTTGCGTAATATCCGTCCAGCGTACCTAGTATACCGTAACCACAATAACGTCTACCTGGAGCCCTACTTGCCCAGTAGGTTCTTTTGCTAGTTCGGTATAGCCAGCTATTCTTTGACAGTCCCAGCTCTTGCCTGGGCTTTGAAGGTAGCGTCCTTGACGGTATCAGGACATGGCATTATTATGATGCATTTCATACCCGAACCAACTTTTTGGTTCCTGATGCTGAGGCGCCAGGGGAGATTTTGTATATGGCGGCCCTATACCATGTTACGGCGAGCAAGCCTTCCGTTAATTTTGACCCGAGTACCAGCTTCATTATGGGTACTGGCTTGGCGAAGAAGTCTAAGGGGTCTAAGACGAGAAAGAAGAGGGCGAACACGGTTCCTGTGCCTGACTCGGAGTCCACCAATGCGGACGAAGAGGATGGAGAGCATGATGTCGATAACTCTCTCCCTCCTGCGAAAGAGGTGGTGGTGGATCAGCCGTCTGTTGTACCCGATGAGGTGGTGGCAGATCAGCCGCCTGTCGCGCCCGACCTTTCATGCAAGTGAGGCAGGCTTGAGTCTATTGGTGGCATAACCTTCTCCGTGAAGCGGGCTGCGATAAGACGCCGTAGGCTGCTCATTAAGGAGAGAGACGAAGGTGATGACGCCGTTTCGGAGGTGAATTGAATTGCAACCATCTCCTTCTTTAGCTCTTTCTCTTCCTAAACTATGATCTAATCATTTCTTTCTCTTCTTTGTAGGCGTCAGAAGAGTCAGACTCTCAAGAACCGGCCGCTGTTTTTGAAGTCAATTCGGTCCTGACCACTTTGATTAGTGATATGTGTGCCGAGATTGTTTCTGCCGGGGTTCTCTCGACGGCGGCTGAGGGATCTTACGTTGCTGAGGTCTCGACCCAGGGCGACGGTGGCTCCGCTGTACCTATCCCCGAGACTGCTGAATTTCAGCAGGGTGACAATGATCCAGTCGTATCTCCTTCCGGGGCGGTTGGTGCAGAGGAACCAGCTGAATTCGGCTTGGAGGTCGCTGGTGAGGGGACTACGGCGGTTGTGGGCGAACCTCAGCCTCCACAACCCTTCCCTGGTAAGACAAGCCAAATCTTGACTAGTGAGGAGGCTCATTTGCTCTATCATCACATCCTTCGGGTTAGGCTGATTGATGGTTGCTCTGGACATACAGGTCCTACCTCTTCACTGCCAATGACGGATATTGTCAGGGTAGGCTTTGTCAGCGGGAATCTGGTGGAAGGGAGTGTGCCCCTCCCCTTCTGACTTATATTGAGGGGCCTCCCGCTGGATCGAGTTGGAAGATCAGATGGCGGCACAGCCGGGGCAGGGAGCAATGGTCCCTGCGTCCTCCTCTGCTCATGTGGCTTCGGGGGTCGACCTTTCCGCCTTGCCGAGTATCTAGGTTCTTCGGGCCGCGGAGGAGGAGTTAGCTGCTATCCACGCGTCTTTTCACTCGGAATTTGTTTCCCTGGTGACAGAAGTGGCAAGTTCTGGCGCGTCTCCTTCGGCACTGCCAGCTACACTTTCTTTGACGTCGTCCTCTACGGAAGTTCTGGATGAAGCATCACAGGATGTGGTTGACAGTTTCTACCGCCACCTGAAGAGAGGGGTCGAAGCTGCTGTGGAGCGGGGGACCCCCTTTGCCTTGGCCCGACAACGCACCCATGGCTAAATTGAAATTCTTAAAACCCTTCCTAGTGGCAGGAATAGCTGTGCTTCTGGAGCCCAAATTGTTAGAGGCTGATCAACTCGTGGCCCAGTTTCAAGTGCTGCGGCAAGCTGATCTGTCTGCAGCAATAGATCAGGAGCGGGACTTCCTCACTACTGTCCTGGAGAAGGTAAGGGCTGCACGAGATGTGTCTATGTCAGTTATAATGAAGGACCTCGGCGACCTATCTCTCTAGTATGACCAGCTGAGCTGCAGGAGCGAGGATTGCATGGCTCGGGAAGCGGCCGCCTCTCGCGAAATAATTAATACGAGGGAGCAGATCCTCGAGCATCAGAGGAAACTGGATTTCTTGGAATCTGAGTTCGAGGCCGCCCGTACGGATAAGGGGCTGATTATCCAGGAGGCCGACAAGGTCACTCGAGCTTCTGCTGGCCTGGAGCGTGCTCTGAAGAAGCTTGAGGATGGCTGGCGGGCTCATGCGTATCTGGAGGATGTGGAACATCTGACTCAGGAGGCCGAGCGTCGGGCCAAGCAGCAGTTTGAGCGGTAGACTGCCTTGCTGAGGGATCGTCTCATGGAATTATGTATCTTCGAACCATAGTCGGCCTTTTCCTTCTTTTGTTTGTGTTCTTTCTTTTTTTTGAGAGGGACGTGGTCCCAGAACATGTAGTACTTTCAAATAAAAGAGTATGTTTTACTTTATCCTTCATTTGTATTGCTTATTAGGTTTGTGGTGTTGGGGTATTTGCCCCACTGGGGGACTGTTTGTGGACTTGTTACCCTTGGTATACCTTGGTTTTAGGTATGGATAACAAGTTTGATGGGGATACTTAGAACAATTCCGCAGTAAGGTGGCCATGGAAGTTCCTGGTATCAGAAAAAAGAATGCCATGGAGCAGCTGGGTTCCCGGGGCATGATAAGAAATGAGGCGCATGTACTAGGAAACTTAGTACAGTATTTGTGGTCAACATAGGACATTTGTGGTCAACAGAGGAAATTTGTGGGCCTGTTATCCTTGGCGTACTCCGGTCTTGGGTACGGATAATAAGTCGAGAGAAAAAATAGCATACTTACTCAGAGGTAATGAGGACGTGATAAGTATAAGGGTTTCTTCAATGGAGCCTTCCTACTCAGAGGTAATGAGGACGTGGCAGGAGTGGGCTCCATGAAGGTTACATAAAACAACTCAGAGGTAATGAGGACGTGGAAGTTCTACGTGAAGGGTGATTTATTTTTGATGGAAGGGAAACAACTCAGAGGTAACATCGACGTGATTGTTTCGGGGAATTTGTGGATCTGTTACCCTTTTTATGCACTGAAAGTGCGGGTAGTGGATCATAAGGAATGAGCTTTTTTGAGGAAGAAAGTTCAGAGGTATGATCATACGTGACTTACAACCAAAAAGATGCGATATAGATTCATCTAGAGTGACCAGAGTGTGACTTCAGCGGTAACTACAGGTACATAACTCGACAATTTGAAAGATTTGGAGTCAGAGTGTGAGTTCAGCGGTACTAAAGGGTACATAACTCAACAATCTGGGAAATTTGGAGGATGTCGTTTTAGACATAATACTTCTTCAGGAACTTGCCGTTGATGGGCAACATGAGCAAGTATCCGTTTTATTTTGTGAGGCAGTAAGCACCATTAGAGAATACAGCCTCGATGATAAATGGGCCTTCCCACTTTAGCTGGAATTTGTCGGCGGTTTTATAAGTCATAACCATCGGCCTCCGGCCTGCCAGAATGAGATCACCCACTTGGAATTTTCTGATTCTAACTTTCTTATTGAAGGCTCCGGAGATACGTGCTTGGTACAGCTCGATTCGTTGTTGAGCTAACAGGCGCTTCTCATCTAGGGCCTCCAACTCTTGTAATCGGCGATGGTGATTATCATCCGTTGTCAGTCAATAGGTAAGGGCGACACAGAGCGAGGGGATTTGAGTCTCCAGTGGGAGAACTGCCTCACTTCCATATTCCAGAGATAATGGTGTGTTCCCAGTGGCCGTCCGTACTGTAGTACGGTATGCCCATAAGCATTCGTCAAGCTTCTCATTCCAATCACGTTTGTTGGAGGATACAAACTTCTTGAACAGCTTGATTATAGTTTTGTTGAATGCCTCTACCAACCCATTCGCTGCCAGATTGTATGGCGTTGAAGCAACATTCTGGATTCGGTATTTGTCGCAGAATCGATAGAAGGCGTGGCTTGCGAACTGCGAACCGTTGTCATAGATGATCCTTCGGGGCAGTCCAAAGCGATAGATGACGTGATGCTTGAGGAAGCTGATCACATTTGAAGTCTTCACTTCTGCCAGCGGAATAGCCTCCGTCCATTTGGAGAAGTAATCTGTGATTGCGAGTATGAAGCGATGTCCTCGGGATGAAGGCGGAGTAATCGGACCAATGATGTCCATTCTCTATGCTTCGAATGGACAGGATGCCACCGTCGGAGGTAGAAACTCGGATGGCTGGTAGATGAAATATGTGTAGACTTGACAGGCTTTGCACTTTCGTGCATAGTCTATTGCATCTGCAACCATCGTGGGCCAGTAATAGCCCATTCGGCGAAGGCGGTCTTACAATTTTGGGCCAGGCTGATGGGCCCCACAGACGCCATCGTGAGCTTCGTATACAGCTTTCTTGGCTTCCGTATTTGACAGACACCGAAGCAGTAATCCATCGTATGATCGCCGATACAGCATTTTTGTCTCTGTATCGTAGAAGAATCTGAGGGAACGTCTTCTAATAGAAGTGGCTTCTTTTGAATTTTCTGGCAGAATATCGTAGACTACGAAGTCGATGAATGGTTGTCTCCAGTCTGGTGCTTCGTCGACTGTCATAGCGGAGTAACTCTTAACATATTGAACATTATTCTTGGGACAGACCAATTAACGGCCTACTATGTCAACCAGATGATGAGCATAATTCGATACTACTAGGAAAGCGGCCAGGCCTGCTAGGACATAGGCCTCAATATTCTGGAGTCTAGGAATATGTTCTATAAAGAATCCTTCCAAGGACGAGATGATGTCGATCGCTATTTGGTGATAAGGTATCATATCTTCATGGCGAACCTCGTATGAACCCCGGATCTGATTGACGATTAACTGCGAATCGTCGTATGCTTCAAGATACTCTACCCCCAGCTCCTTTGTAAGTCGGAGGCCAATGACCAAAGCATTGTACTTGGCCACATTATTTGAACAAGGCTCTGTAAGGGAGTAAGCCCGATTGATCACCAGCCCGGAGGGAGAAATCAGCACCACTCCAACTCCAGCGACGATGTTACCCTTGGGCCCAGTTCTCGAAGCACCGTCGAAGAACATTCGCCAGATGGCATCATGGGAGACCGTATTTGAATTGGCAACCTCATCTGGTATCTCTTTATATATTCTGGTTGTTTCCGAGCCTGGATGGGCTACTAAAAAGTCTGCCAGAGCTTGACCTTTAACAGCCTTCTGTGGGACAAAGATCATGTGATATAGAGACAACAATATCGCCCAGGTAGCAAGGCGAGAGCTGAGTGCCCCTGGTTTGGTCATGAGGACCCTGAAGGGGTTGACTCGTAATATTACTTGTATGGTTTGTCCCGTGACGTAGTGTCGCATCTTCTGAATGGCGAACACTAAAGCAAGGCACTCCTTCTCTACGGCAGTGTATCTGTACTCTAGCCCTATTATCTTTCAATTGAGGTAGTATATAGCTTGCTCGTGGCCTGCATCATTGTTTTGTGCTAGCAGAGCACCGAGAGAAAGTTCCATCGCTCGCTTATAGAGTAGGAATGGCCTTCCAGCAACCGGGGCTACCAGGACAGGAGGGTTCGACAGATACACTTTGATGCTGTCGAAGGCGCGCTGGCATTCCTCATCCCATATGAATGAAACGCCCTTCTTCATGAGGTGGGTGAATGGTTGACATCACCCGAAGAGGTTAGAGATGAACCTCCCGATGTAACCTAGCCTCCCTTGAAGGCCTCAGAGTTCACGGAGATTTCTCGAGGACCCATCTCCATGATTGCCTTCGTTTTTTCGGGGTCTATATGGATACCCTAGGAAGTAATGATGAAACCCAAGAACTTCCTGCAGGATACGCCCAAGAAGGATTTTATGGGCTTCATCTTCAAATTTTGCGCTCGCATCTGGTCGAACACTGTCCTAAGATCATGCAGATGATCTTCCTTATAGCGGCTCTTGACGGCGATGTTGTCGACGTAGCATTCTACTGTCTTGCGCAAGTGGTCTCTAAAGATGACGCTCATAGCTTTAATAGTTGGCGCTAGCATTTTTAAACCGAAAGGCATGACTGTGTAGCAGTATGTGCCAATTGGTGTTCGAAATGATGTATGCTTTTTGTCATCAGGGAACATCTTAATTTGGTAGTACCCCGAGAAACCATCCATGATGACATACGCTTGAAGCCGCAGGTGTTGTCAATCATGATGTCTGTGATAGGGAGGGGGAACTCATCCTTAGGACACGCCTCATTCAGGTTCCGGAAGTCGATGCAGATTCGGATCTTCTCGTTCTTTTTTAGGACTGGTACTATATTGGCTACCCAGTCTGGATGTTGTTCCTCGCGGATGAAGCCGCTAGCTATCAGTTTGTTGACCTCAGCTTCAATGGCATTCATAATGTCGAGGCAGAACCGTCGTTGCTGTTGCTTGACCGATTTTTCATCCGGATGAATGTTGAGTTTATGAAGTGCAACCTCGGGGTTCAGTCCTGGCATATCTTCGTAGCTCCAAGCGAATACGTCGATGTATTCTCTGACGAGTTGCAGTAGCGATTCTCGCTCTTCGTCTGTCAGATTCTTGCTGACGAAGATGGGCTTTGGAGAGGACTCATCACCGAGATCAACTTGCACAACCTCATCTTCGGTGGGAGGCTCTCTTTGTTCGAACCACTTCTTCCATTGCGTATCTAGCTGTTGTGCCTACGGCTCTAACTCAAGAAGTTCAGGAATGTCTTTATCTTCTTCATAGGCGTCGGTGAATACCATATTGACAAACAAGATTTGCCTGAATACGTCCCCGATGATGATATCTGAATCAAAAGTTGGTGATCCAGTTGAGTGTGAATGCCAATCGCATTCCTCGTCTGAGCTTTCAGGGGTCGTTGCAGGTGTAACATAACCTAGCCCACATATGGTTTTACTATAGTAATCTCGTAGTTTCCCAGCCGGGATTGGCAATTGTAAGGGTAACCACTGTCCAGTGCCGTAGTTCAAGCCTGGTATAGTTTCCAGATCATACCCATGTTTTTGCATGAGGTACTTGGATCGGGAACTATATAGGTAAAGGAGCAGTCTCCCGGTATCGGGTTCGAGATCAACTTCTTCTATTCTGAAGGTTTGTGGATCATTCTTCCAACTGAAGATGATTGGATGATCCTCTCCCTCGACTATGTAGTAAGCGTCTTCCACTGGAGTAAGTTGGTTTATGGTGTAGATATTTGTCACATGTGTGTGTAGGTGGGTGCCTATGTTGTGTTCCATAGCATACATTGTACAAAGCTTATTAAGCTCGAGGTAGTTCAAAGATAGCCCTTTATTGATGAAGTAAGGTATCTTTTCCAGTGGGATTACATCATCTGCAGATGGAATATCAGTGTGAGCAGCCACATACTTGGCCAGCTCTGACCCTTCTTCAGCCACCCTCTATGTCAATGAAGACTGAGAGGATGACTTGGACAGCTTAATCATCAGAGGCTCTATAGGTGGAGCAGAACTTGGAGTCATTGGCGTACTAGCGACCCCTAGTTTGGTGCTTGGAGCTAGGCGGGGAGTTGTTGTCTGGCTAGCAGTCCCCGGCTTAGCGCTCGGCTGCCGATTCATTCTGGGAAGGCGAATCGTCATCGGCTTGACGGAGGGATTGAGCTCCTCTGCTTGTTGTTGGCTAGCTCTAGGCAGCCTGATTGTCAGTGGCTCTGTCGTAGGTCTTGGCGCTTGGCCAGATCTTGGCAGTCGAATTATCATCTTCTCCTCTTGTGCAGAGAGGCTGATTGCATCCTTACGCAGAGTGGCTGTAAGTGGTGCAGTTCTGCCATGTTTGCGAGCTTGAAGGTGGATTGTCAAAGGTTCTTCCGATCCAATTGCCGCCTCAGTTTGAGCTTGAGTATCTCCTTCGACAAGGTGCCTCTTCGACTTCTCGTACAAGCATGAGTCAGAGTAGTAGGATTCGACCCCTTTAAAGGGATCAATGTCAGCAAATTCTATCCTTGCGAAGCCGTGCTTGTTGACGTACTTGAAGCACTAGTGCATTGTGAAAGGCACGATCATGTAATCGTGTTGTGAGACTCGTCTCACAATATCGGTATTTATATACGGATACGTATTTTGTAGTATATTTCATATTTTTTTATTTTCAGAATGCTTTAAAAAATTTCCAACTTATAGATTTTTCCTTGGCCGACATACCGCCAGTATACCGACGGCATACCGTCCAGACAGATTTTCCATATTTTAGATATTTTTGACTTCAGATATTTTCATGAATAGTGTTTCTGATATTTTCGTGAATAGTATTTTGTATATTTTGATGAATAGTGTTTAGATATTTTTGTGAATAGTGTAGATGCACCCTATTAACCAATGGATATTTGGTTTTGTTTGAATGGTTAGGATTGACTTAGATCTTCAAATGGATCACCATCCGACGGCTCAGATTAATTTCCCCTTCTATATATACCATTTCACTTTCTCTCTCCTCTCTCTTTTCATTCTCTTCACTCTCTCTTCATTTCTTCTTCCCTTCTCTCCCCCATGAAGCTTACCAAGAGCTTGGCCTTGAGGCCTTGGGTGTGGTGTCTAACCACCTAGGAGGAGGAGTGAAGATTAGGCTTGGAGCTTAACCTAGGCAAGTACATCTTGCCAAATCCATGAACCATATTATTTTGTTGTCATTTTTTTCCCTTGGTATAAAATGCTTAGAATTGTTCTAAACTCATTTTGTTAAATATATTTTCCTTATGATTCTCGTATATGTGCATGTTTCCAAAAATATGTTTAAGCAAGGTTTTGATTTTTTGTTAAAACACAATAGAGCTCTGCTATTGTTAAAACACAATAGAGCCCATGACAGCGAGTGAGTCTGTTGAAGACAGATGTTCTCTCCTGCACACTAGAGCTCATGCGCTGGAGATTGGTTGCACCTCTGCTCCGTTGGCGCATCTTCTTCGGTTGGAAAGAAGACAGTAGGGGAATGCAGTCAATACTATGCTTCCCAGACAGATGTGCGGCACTAGTGGGCGCATCCTTGTTGCTGAGAGCGTCGGCAGGAAGGGCCAGCTGCGGTGGCGTGTCCCCTTCAGTGATAGTGCCAGGCGCATCGGCCTTGTGCACCCAAACTTGGCGAGTCTTCTTTGGCTTTGGTAGCCGCTTCGAAGGACTCGCGCTGCCTTCAAAGACGAACTCCTCATACGTATGTTGATTGAGGCGTACCACAAGTATTTTGTAGGAGGATCCGAGTTTATTGGAGGAGAAAGAGGTTTCTAGCAGAGTCGCCAGCTTATTTGCCAAAGAAAATGCGACAAGGTTTTGTTGATTAAAACTTTAGTATTTCAATTACAAACAGAACAGTATACAATGTAGGACTTAGACGTAGTCCTAGGAGTACATTTTTGTTTTTATCTGGGAACTGTGTCGGTGGAGCGAGTGGTAATGCGTTGACTCCGTTGACGATCTGACGATGATCTTGAACTCTCTGAAGGTTTGGGTTGCTCTGGATGCCGGAGCATTGCGAGGAGAAGCGGACGTTAAGTGTCTCTTCTGGCCTGTGTGGATGTGCGTCTCTTTGAGTATGTATGTCTGTCCGTGTCTGTGTGTCTATGGTGAAGGACTGATCCTTCTATTTATAGATAGCAGGCTGGCCGCTCATGCGTGCATATGTTAGATGAGCCTGGACGTGGGAACGCCACGTGGCTGATGCTGGCAGGGGCGCATGGTTGATGCGCCCTAGATTGAAGCTGAATCTGTCACGTCCCAGAACCAGAATACTGGAGAGTAGGGCATGCATAGCCAGCTACGTATAATGAAATGGAATCGACCTCAACTATACGGTCACGGCTGTCTAGATATATGAGGGTTTAACTACAATCCATCAGTCTCCTATGGTCAATAACAAGCCTAAATGTCTCAATCTCAAGCAAGCAAGTAAAGTTACAAGATGTAAGATCACCAGATATACAATGGTAAGGTGTCCCAAAAATTACATATTCAGCTGATGATGAAGCTAGTCGTTACAAAATATGAGGACTAGCAAGAGTTCAGTAATACATGATCAACCCTAGGATCTGTCAATCATGTTACAGCACGTAGACGGACAGTAAATAAAGGTGCAGTACGAGCTAACACGTGTTCGCCGGCTAAACGCCTCAAAAGAATAATTTTTACAATAAAGTGGAAGGACAAAAGAAACCCACTCGTTGCCAGGGTTACGCCTGGCAGTCACCATCTGGTTGGAAGACAGGTGGATCCTCTGGTTCTGCTCCGATATCTGGCCACACAAAACCAGCTGGGTCAGACCCCAGAAAGAGCAAGTGCCACAAAGGAGGCTTCACTTAGGAACTAAAACCAGCATATCACAATAGAATATTAAAGGTAATAAATAAAGAACTGATAATAATAGAGATAACAACAGTAAACGAAGTACGAGCAAACCATTCAAGTAGCCAGGTCACAACCCTTAAACCAAACAATGACCGGGGTTGCAGCCCTTCACCTGAATAGAAACCTGTCTCAAATACTATTGGTACAATTTAGACAATAAACGAAAAGAGGACACAGAACTGCTCCGGGAGCCAGGTTACAACCCTTAAACCAAATAAGGACCGGGGTTGTAACCCTTCGCCTGAACAAAACTGGACCCCCGATCTTTATCGCTAAGGCCAATATAAATAATCATGGTATTAAGGATAGATAAAACATGACGAACATGGCATGGGGTTACAATAAGACAATAAACGAAGAGAGGACACAGAACTGCTCCGGGAGCCAGGTTACAACCCTTAAACCAAATAAGGACCGGGGTTGTAACCCTTTGCCTGAACAGAACTGGACCCCCGATCGTTATTGTTAAGACAAGCATCAATAATCATGTCATGTCACAATCTTGTACAGGATCAAGATAATACTAAGCTGGAATAAACTCTATCCAATCAATCACGGCCAATCAAGAGTACGGCTTGATACTTTTAACTAACTAGGGTTATCATAGGCCTAGTTATTAGCAAGATGCAATGAGATTATTCCAACAGCCAGAAGCCCTGCAGACCATCCGGTTATCCAAGTCGAATGTCCGTGTATGAAGAATGCAATACGTGACTGTGTGCTGGAAATGTGCCCTACTTGTCGGTAGGCTACAAGTCCACTTAATGCGCCCAGATAACGGGATTGCCTGTAGCTGGGAATCTCTTTATGTCTACTGAATTATTCTAGTTTATTAGCCTTAGTCAATTACTGTAGGTATCCCTGACCGTCGTACTCAGGGATCCCTATCCTAGACATGATGCAAGACAGTACTGGTTTATTTATAAAAACGCAATCGTCCACGGTGTCCAGGTCATTCAATTCTGTCATGACATGCTAGCCGTCGCAACAGCATTCGAGATATATATCATATCAAATTCACTGTCGAAAGTGCGCCATGACGGGTCACTATCATGTCATGTCATTTGTCAAAAGTGTACCACAACTGGTCACCATTATGTCATGGAACATACATAAAATTAACATTTAACCTGGTATAAGCGTACATGCAATAACTAAATATAAACAGGGTGCAAGAGTTGTGGAGGAATCGTACGGCTCAGGGGAGACGGAGTATAACTTCCACATACAAACTCAAAATGAGGTGCTCCAGAGATATTCGGAAAGGCAAGACAAAGATCTAAAACATTCGTGTTTTAAGTTTTTCGAAATTCTGGCTAGAAAATAGCTAAACTTTGCAAAAACAGTCATTTTGTACACTTTTTACGCCAAAAATTCAATTCTGCATAAAATACGCAAAAGGGGAGGGTTCCAGCGTAAAATTTCACATTCTGGGTACCATCCAGCGTAAAGTAAAATTTTACTCAGCCGCCATGAAAAATTCAGAAAACTTGTTTTGGCCATAAAAACTTCATTTTAACTCAAAATGAGGTGAATCAAAAACCAAATTCATACGAAATTTCGTGCTCTTGCTCATAGAACTAATAGTTTTCGAAAATATCAAGTTTTAGTAGCTCAAAACCAAGAAAAACTCTAGGAACTCATGAAACCCCAAGTTACAACGTAGATCTAAAAGAATCTATCCATAAAAATTAAAAACTCCAAGTTCTAAAGAGGCTTATAATCATGTAAAGAAGAGAATGGAACAATAAAACTTGAGATCCATCATGAAGCAAGTTGCACTTGCCTAGGGCTCTTGGGTGTAGGTGGAGAGTAATGGTGAGGAAGAAGAAGAGTGAATGAGGAGAGAGAAAGAGTGTTGGGTTAATAAATAGGGATGGTGGTGGTAGGTATGGATTCTCCCTTTGGTTTATGATGAACCAATAAGCAACCCAAGCCGAACCAAGCCGAACCAAGCCAACCCAAACAAGCCGAACCAAGCCATGAGACATGCAATACGAGTCAGATACGTACACGTATCCCAAAATACGTAATACGAACCATGGTCATTACAACTCTACCCACCTTAAAAGAATTCTGTCCTCGGAATTTAATTAAGAGGCTAGAGATGCAAGGACAAGCTTTACTAATCACAGGCAAGCTATACTAGTCTAGCAATCAAGCAATTATTCATGCAAGCAAAGAATCGAAGGCATGAGGCATAAGAAGGATATTATACCTCACGAGTCAAATAGGTCGGGATATCGCGATAGGATATCATCCTCACACTCCCACGTTGACTCACCCAAAGAGTGATGACCCCAAGCAACTCGGACTAACTTGATAGTCTTGTTCTTGAGTATCTTCTCTCTCTGGTATAATATGAACATGGGCCTTTCCTCATACGAAAGGTTGGTACCAACAACCAATTCCGAATGATCCAGGATATGGCTTGAGTTCGGGATATACCGTCGTAGTTGGGATACATGAAACACGTCATGCACCTCACTCAGAGATGGCGAAAGAGCGAGACGATAGGACATATCTCCTACTCACTCCAGGATATCGAACGGCCCTATATACCTAGGACTAAGCTTTCCCCGTACGCCAAAATGAATGACGCCACGATTAGGCGAGATCCTAAGAAATACATGGTCGCTGACAGAAAATTCAAGGGGACGTCGATGAGAATCGGCCCAATGGTGCTGACGATCTTGTGCAACGCGAAGATGATCTCTGACTCTCCTGACCACCTCAACTGTCTGAGTGATCAACTCGGGACCAAGCATCTGCCTTTCTCCAACATCGTCCCATGCTAGTGGGGATCTGCACTTTCTACCATACAGTGCCTCGAACGGTGCCATCTGGATGCTAGCTTGGAAACTGTTGTTGTACGAGAACTCCACCAAGTGCAGGTGATCTTCCCACGAACCATCGAAGTCGAGCGTACAAGATCTCAACATATCCTCAAGAGTCTGGATCGTGCGTTCTGACTGACCATCTGTCTGCGGGTGATAAGCTGAGCTGAACTGGAGGTGAGTTCCCAAACTCTCTTGCAGACTACGCCAAAAGTGCGACATAAATCTCGAATCTCTGTCCGAGGTGATACTGACCGGCACTCCGTGAAGTCTGACTATATGCCTGAGGTATATCTCTGCTAGCTGAGCCGTTGACTGACCAACTCTGAATGGGAGAAAGTGAGCCACCTTCATGAGCCTGTCAACGATAACCCAAATAGCATCTCTACTAGTCATGGATCGAGGTAACCCAGTCACAAAATCTATGGTTATATACTCCCACTTCTATTCTGGAATCGGCAAGGGCTGAAGAAGTCCAGCTGGCCTCTGATGTTCAGCCTTAACTTGTTGGCAAACCAAACACCGAGAGACAAATCGAGCTATCTCCCTCTTTATGCCATTCCACCAAAAGTGCTGACGGATATCTCGGTACATCTTTGTGCCACCGGAATGAATCGAATACTGACAACTGTGAGCTTCGGTCATGACTTCCTCTCTGATATCTCTACTGTGTACACAAAGACGCTTACCATGTCAAAGTATACCGTCTTCATGAATGCATAAATCTGGTCTTCGCCCTGCTACACATTCTGTCCTAAGCCACTGAAGCTTAGAATCTGATGACTGAGCTATTTTGATTCTCTCAACTATACTGGACTGAACTTGCATGCTGGCCATCAATGCCACACTGGTAGGAAGGACAACTTCTATACCCATCTTCTGAAGATCTGCTAACAATTCTGGTTGCGTTGTCAGAAAATAGACTCCGGCTCTCCGGCTCAATGCATCTGCAACAACATTGGCTTTCCCAGGATGATACTGCAGGTTAACATCATAATCTACAAGCAGCTCTAGCTTTCTTCTTTGACACATGTTAAAATTCTTCTGAGTGAACACATACTTCAGGCTCTTGTGGTCGGTAAAAATCTCCACCCTATCTCCATACAAGTAGTGTCTCCAAAGCTTGAGTGCAAATACTACTGCTGTCAGTTCCAAGTCGTGGGTCGGGTAATTTCTTTCATGATCATGAAGTCGTCATGACGCATAAGCTATTACCTTCCCATGCTGCATCAAAACATATCCTAAACCTCTGCCTGAAGCATCACAGTACACTAAAAATCCTTCGGTCCCATCTGGAAGTGTGAGAATGGGTGTCGTCATCAAGCCTTACTTCAACTTCTCAAAAAAATCCTAACATTCCGCTATCCAAGCAAACTGCACATTCTTGCGGGTTAACTGCGTCAGTGGTGCTGAAATCCGAGCAAAGTCCGAAACAAATCATTGGTAGTAGCAGGCCAATCCAAGAAAACTGCAAACTTCTGCAACTGTGCTGGGCACTGGCCACGTTTTGATAGCCACGATCTTCTGGGGATCCACTTCTACTCCTTCTCTGGTGATGATATGACCCAAGTACGAAATGCGATCGAGCCAGAACTCGTATTTACTGAACTTGGTATACAACTGGTGCTCTCGAAGAATCTGGAGGACAACTCTGAGATGATGTTCATGCTCCGCTTCACTCTTATTATAGACCAGGATGTCGTCTATAAACACAATCACAAACTGATCCAAATAAGGCATGAAGATGCGATTCATGAGGTCCATGAATACAGTCGGCGCATTGGTTGCTCCAAATGGCATAACAAGGAACTCACAATGCCCATATATAGATCTGAATGTCGTCTTCGGGATGTCCTGCTCTCTGACTCTGATCTGGTGGTACCCTGACCGCAAATCTATCTTCGAGAATACTGCTGCTCCTCTGAGTTGATCAAACAAGTCATTTATCCTTGGGAGAGGATATCTATTCTTGATTGTCACTGAGTTCAAGGTACGATAGTCAACACATAATTAGAACATACCATCCTTCTTTTTCACAAGAAGTATCGGGGCTCTCCAAGGTGATCCACTAGCACGAATGAATCCCTTGGTCCTGAGTTATTCAATTATTTTGTACAATATCTCTAATTCTGACGGTGCCATCCTGTAGACTCTCTCTGACACAGGTACGGTCCCGAGGATCAAGTTTATGGTGAACTCAATCTCTCACTCTGGCGGCATTCCTGGAAGCTCTTATGGAAAAACTTCTGGAAACTCCTCGACTATCCGGGGTAACTGCACTGCTTCTACTGCCATCCGCAATATGGGAGGAGAAGGTTCAACTTCGCCTCAGGAAAAAGAAAACTCTAGCTCGCTTGGTATGCTAAAAATAACCCTGCCAATATGACAATCTATCCTGGCATACTGGTCCCTCAACCAATCCATCCCAAAGACCACATCATAATCGGTCATCAGGAATTCTATCAACCTAGCGGGAAACTCTCTACCGCTAACTACGACCCGACACAAGAAAAACACTCTATCTACTCCTACAAGACCGTTACCAGTAAGTATATTGAGCCTTACTGATAATGACTCGGGCTTCAGTCCTATCCGTGTCGTGAATCGTGCAGACATAAATGAATGCGTGGCACCATAATCAAATAATACTGAAGCTGGAAAGGTGTTGACGAGAATAATACCTGCCACTACCTCACCGGGTGCTATTCCTTCCTCTCCCATGGTCAAGGCCAGCACTCGACCATGCCCTCTGGGTGCGGGTCCCCTCTGCTGAAAATTCCTCTGCCTGCTCTGGATCAGGGCTTGGGCTTGGGCATACTGTTGCAGTCTCTGCTGCTGGAATAATTGGGCCTGCGTCGACAATGGCCTCGGGAACGGGTACTGCAGCTGTTGCTGCTGCTGCTGGACTAGTGTTGGTCCTCTAACTGAAGGACTAGAGAAGGCCGATGAACTTCCCTTGTTCGGTCAGTTCCCAACCCTGTGGTCCGGGGCACCACAAACCAAGCATAAACCCTGTGCTCTGCAACACTCTGATACCACATGCCCTTGCTTCCCACAGTGTGAACATCCCACTACGGAAGACTGCTTCTGCTTCTGCTGCTGAGGGTGCGTCGGAATGGAATGCTGAAACGACGTCACTGAGGCCGCCCGCCTCGGAGCTCCAATGGTCAAAGCCCTGGCTGCCGGGGCTGGGGCTGACGACTGGTTCATCTGGCTATGGGATCGCTTCCGACCTCCGGTCCTATCTACGATCCTCTGGAAGGTATATTCATGCCTCCAGGCTGCCCTCAGTACTGTATCAAAGGTCTGATGCTCAAACTGCTCCACCGCCAACAAAATCTCTAGGTGGAGCCCCTATTGGAACCGTTGGGCTCTATCGAACTCGGTCACCACCAAGGTGGGAGCAAACCGACTGAGCCTGGAGAACTCGACCGCATATCCATCGACCGTCCTGGCCATCTGCTTCAGATTGGTGAACCTCGTCTGTAGATCATACCGAGCTACAGCATCAAAATATTTGGTCTGGAATCTCTCCTTGAATACTGCCCAGGCAATAGGGGCCACTAATCCAACGGTCTGCGCTGCCTACCAGCTGTGGGCAAGATCCATTAGCTGTAGGCATACCATGGCCACCTTCTCGTTCTCTGGAGTCCTGGCTACTTCTACAATCACCTCTGTGTCCTGAAGCCATGCATCTGCAGCGATCGCATCTTCACTACCATCGAAGAAGGGAGGGTTCAAGCGCTTGAAGCTGTTGGTCGCGCTATTACCTTGATGATCTCCTCTGGTCAAAGCGTCTGTCACCGCCTGGTACAAGACATCTCCTCGACGATCCTGGGAGGCTAATAGTAACCTGATGAGACCCACCAAAGTGCCATCATCAGGCTCTGCAGGCTGGATGGGCTGAATTGGTGGCTCTCTTCCAGTAGGCATGACTCTGGAGGCTACTCCTGAATGTTGGGCTTGATCTTCGGGTTAATGCCGATCCACGGGAGGTGCTCTATCTTGCTGATCGGCAGGTCCAGAAATCGCTGAAGAAGACGACATAGGAAATAATAAGGAAGGACCAGGACAGATCAACGATACAAGCATGTGATCATGGCAAGATTACAGGGATTCAAAAGATACAAGCAGAGATCAAGGGCGAATGCTGATTGAGACTTCTATTCGGTAAACCCTCACATATCTTAATTTACAAGACCTGCATGGGCCACCACTTAAACCTTGTCACGCCCCAGAACCAGAATACTGGAGAGCGGGGGCATGCATAGCCAGCTACATATAATGAAATAGAATCCACCTCAACTATACGATCTCGGCTGTCTAGATATATGAGGGTTTAACTACAATTCATCAGTCTCCTATGGTCAATAACAAGCCTAAATGTCTCAATTTTAAGCAAGCAAGTAAAGTTACAAGACGTAAGATCACCAGATATACAATGATAAGGCATCCCAAATATTACATATCCAGCTGATCATGAAGCTGGTCGTTACAAAATGTGAGGACTAGCAAGAGTTCAGTAATACATAATCAACCCTAGGATCTGTCAATCATGTTACAGCCCGTAGGTGGACAGTAAATAAAGGTACAATACGAGCTAACACGTGTTCGTCGGCTAAACGCCTCAAAAAAATAATTTTAACAATAAAGTGGGAGGACAAAAGAAACCCACTCGTTGTCAGGGTTACGCCTGGTGGTCACCATCTGGCTGAAAGACAGGTGGATCCTCTGGTGCTGCTCCGATATCTGGCCACACAAAACCAGCTGGGTCAGACCCCAGAAAGAGCAAGTGCCACAAAGGAGGCTTCACTTAGGAACTAAAACTAGCATATCATAATGATATTAAAGGTAATAAATAAAGAACTGATAATAATAGAGATAACAACAGTAAACTGAGTACGAGGAAACCATTCAAGTAGCCAGGTCACAACCCTTAAACCAAACAAGGACCGGGGTTGCAGCCCTTCACCTGAATAGAAACCCGTCTCAAATACTATTGGTACAATGAAGACAATAAACGAATAGAGTACACAGAACTGCTCCGGGAGCCAGGTTATAACCCTTAAACCAAATAAAGACTGGGGTTGTAACCCTTCGCCTGAACAGAACTGGACCCCCGATCTTTATCGCTAAGGCCAATATAAATAATCATGGTATTAAGGTAAGATAAAACATGACGAACATGGCATGGGGTTGCAATAAGACAATAAACGAAGAGAGGACACAGAACTGCTCCGGAAGCCAGGTTACAATCCTTAAACCAAACAAGGACCGAGGTTGTAACCATTCGCCTGAACAGAACTGGACCCCCGATTGTTATTGTTAAGGCAAGCATCAATAATCATGTTATATCACAATCTTGCACAGGATCAGGATAAGACTAAACTGGAATAAACTCCATCCAATCAATCATGGCCAATCAAGAGTACGGCTTGATACTTTTAACTAACTAGGGTTATCACAGGCCTAGTTATTAGCAAGATGCAATGAGATTATCCCAACAGCCACAAGCCCTGCAACCATCCGGTTATCCATGTCGAATGTCCGTGTATGAAGAATGCAACACGTGACTGTGTGCTAGAAATGTGCCCTACTCGTCGGTAGGCTACAAGTCCACTTAATGCATACAGATAACGGGAATGCCTGTAGCTGGAAATCTCTTCATGTCTACTGAATTATTCTAGTTTAATAGCCTTAGTCAATTACTGTAGGTATTTCTGACCGTGGTACTCAGGGATCCCTATCCTAGACATGATGCAAGATAGTACTAGTTTATTTGTACAAACGCAATCGCCCACGGTGTCCAGGTCATTCAATTCTGTCATGACATGCTAGCCGTCACAACAGCATTCGAGATATATATCATGTCAAATTTACTGTTAAGAGTGCACCACGATGGGCCACTATCATGCCATATCATTTGTCAAAAGTGTACCACAATTGGTCACCATTATGTCATGGAACATATTTAAAATTAACATTTAACTTGGTATAAGCGTATATGCAATAACTAAATATAAACAGGGTACAAGAGTTATGGAGGAATCATGCGGCTCAGGGGAGGCAGGGCATAACTTCCACATACAAACTCAAAATGAGGTGCTCCAGAGATATTCGGAAAGGCAAGACAAAGATCTAAAACTTTTGTGTTTTAAGTTTTTCGAAATTCTGGCTAAAAAATAGCTAAACTTGGCAAAAACAGCCATTTTGTGCACTTTTTACGCTAAAAAATTCAATTCTGCGTAAAATACGCAAAAGGAAAGGGTTTCAGCGTAAAATTTCATATTATGGGTATCATCCAGCGTAAAATACGCAATTTCAGGGTTTCCTACGTAAAATCTTACATTCTGGATAATATTCAGCATAATATACGCAATTTCAGGGTTCCCTGTGCAAAATCTTTCATTCTGGATGCTATCCAGCGTAAACTACACAATTTCAGGGTTTCCTGCGTAAAATCTTACATTCTGGATGCTATCCAGCGTAAAATACGCAATTTCAGGGTTCTCTGCGTAAAATCTTATATTCTGGATGCTATCCAGCGTAAAATACGCAATTTTAGGGTTCCATACGTAAAATCTTACATTCTGGATGCTATCCAGCGTAAAATACTTAATTTTAGGGTTCCCTGCGTAAAATCTTACATTCTGGATGCTATCCAGCGTAAAATTTTACTCAACCGACATGAAAAATTCAGAAAATTTGTTTTGGCCATAAAAACTTTATTTTAACTCGAAATAAGGTGAATCAAAAACCAAATTCATACGAAATTCCTGCTCTTGCTCATGGAACTATTAGTTTTCGAAAATAACAAGTTTTAGTAGTTCAAAACCAAGAAAAACTCTATGAACTCATGAAACCCTAAGTTACAACGTAGATCTAGAAGAATCTATCCATAAAAATTAAAAACTCCAAGTTCTAAAGAGGCTTATAATCATGTAAAGAAGAGAATGGAATAATAAAACTTGAGATCCATCATGAAGCAAGTTGCACTTTCCTAGGGCTCTTGGGTGTAGGTGGAGAGTAATGGTGAGGAAGAAGAAGAGTGAATGAGGAGAGAGAAAGAGTGTTGGGTTAATAAATGGGGATGGTGGTGGTAGGTAAGGATTCTTTCCTTGGTTCATGATGAACCAATAAGCAACCCAAGCCGAACCAAGCCAACCCAAATAAGCCGAACCAAGCCAGGAGACATGCAATACGAGTCAGATACGTACACGTATCCCAAAATACGTAATACGAACCATGGTCATTACAGAATCTGCTGGACTGCTGTGCTGGGCTGTGATAGAGCTGACACGTGGCAGTCACAAAGATTTGGTTGTTGCTGAGATCTTGGGTGGTTAGCACCCATTCTTTGGATAGAACTAAGTCAAGGGACGCGTGGCGTATGCCTGTGGCTCAAAGATCTCGGTTTTGGAGGAAAGTGATCTGTCGGGATACGCCTAGGATCAGGCGCATGGAGGCAACTTAGTCTATGAGTTTTAGGCATCATAGACGAGTCTGGGTGCATGGCTTTTGAGGCGCATGCAGAGCTTCGCATCAGGGTACGCCTAGGATTAGGCGCAGGGGAGGCAACTTGGTCTAATGATCTTTAGGAGCCATGAGCAAGTCCAGGTGCATGGCTTTTGAGGCGCATGCAGAGCTTTCTCTTTTGTTGCTTGGGGTCAGAAGTAAGACGGGGGGCGCATAACCACTGGGACGCACACAGTCTTCTGGGCGCATGGCCACGAGGTGTATACGAATGATCGGTCTACCACGTTGCCGACCCTAGATGTAATGATGGTGCTGACATCAGCGACGCTTCATTTTCTGTACAGTTGATTGGACGGCTCTTGGTTGCCGCCTTTGTCATTCAGCATTAAATGTTTGATGGAGAGGGTTGCATTGGTTAGTACCAATCTGGGCGCATAGCTATGGCCCATTGTGTGCATCTATGGGGAGCGCACGATATCGACGACGTATCTGCCAATGTGCCGCATCCTCTTTGGCCCGCCTGTTGAGTTCTCCGAGGCATTAATGGCTGCTTTGACTTAGCTGAATTCGAAGAGGCAGATTCATTGGCATTAATGCAAATTCATTACACTGAATTCGGAAAGACTGCCACTTGGCACATGGGTTTGATCTGCGGCCTATAAATAGTAGTGTAAAGAGAAGTTTGTTTCTCGTTTCACTTTTCTTCCCGAATGGAGATGAACTCCGTCGATCCTCCTCCTTGGCGAGATGTTGCATTGTGGGTTGCCGATCTCCTCGTTCGAAGAAGCTTTGACGATGAACCACTTCAGAAGACTGAGATGTGCCCAGTTGATATGTTCGAACCCCATGCTGGCAGTATTCTTCTATGAGACGACATTGAGTGTCAAGTTGAATGCATGGTTTGGGTTTGATGTGCCCAAGCCTCATTGTGATGGAAGAGCCCCAGGCTGGCGGATGCGTATGTGCGTTGATGATGAAGTAATTCACTCTGACGGGGCAGAATGATGCGCTGGCAGAGCAATGCGCCAGGCTGAGACGATGCGCCTAGCTGAGACATCAGAGTGACGTGCCTCGTTGAGTGTAGGCTATTACAAAGTCTTCAATTGGCATCATATTTTTGAGATGATGTCGGACAGGTGCAGCAGGTTGTAGTCACTGGAACACAGACTGCCTTGGTAGTAGGGCCACTGTTTTGCGACAACATCTGTTGATGGCGACCGTAGCACAAGTATGTCCCGTGAGGGACGAGTTGTGCATGGTGGTCGTATCTCCCAATCTACGTCTGTGAGGGATCATATTGCATAAATCCTAAGGGGAGAGTTTCACATTTACACCCCCATCAGGTGCATGGCAAGGCCAAGCACCGGGGTGGTTATGTGAATGTTGCAGCTCCTTGATCCAGTTCCAGCGCATGAAATGCACCCAGATCATAAGTAGGAGAGCAACACGTAGTACAACTTGAATCCACTTCATGCACATCACCCAGGTGGGCGCATGGACTCAACATCGCAGTTGTCCAGCCAGACTTGGTTCAATTCGCAGTAGATGCGCCCAAACGGGACAGGAACTTTGAAAGTTGACTTGTTTCTAGCACAGATGTGCCCGAGTCAACTCTGCACAGCTTACCATCAGCAGCGTACATGATTTTGAGCACATGCTTCTGGTTTGCTGTCGGCATAGCACATTTGAGGCGCATGGCCTATGCTACCTTGGACTTCTTTGTACTAGCCCACGAAGGCGCATAGTACTCAGAATCCAATTCTACCTTGCCATGACAGAGAGTAAAGGCGCATAGCTCGTGCTGCCTTGGATTTCTTCGTAGTAGCCCAACTTTTCCTTGCCAAGATGGCAAGTGAAGAACTTGCAGCCGATCCAGAAGAAGAAGAGGCATTGTTACAAATTTTTGTGGCTTGAACGGGCTCCTGGACAACGGGCTCCCTTTTCTTTTCCTTTTTTATTTTTGGTGCCTTTTTCAAAGGACGCAAAGGAGATCTATATATAGAGTGGAATGAGACCTCTCTTCTTCTCCTTTCCGATGTGGGATTAAAAGCAATATCCCTCTTTTTCATGCTTCTACAATAATTTGTCCCAAAAAACTACCTCAACAATGGAAAATGCCTTAGGAGCACGTCAAATAGCAAAATTTATGAAGAATCTTTAGAAAGGATTTATTCCCGCTGCTTTTGGAACAAATTTTATAAAAAATTGGTTATGTTGCAAGTACCTTTGTGTTTAAGTTTTGTTAACTTTGTATGCTTTTGTAACACTATAGCTAGGGCTGCAAATGGGCCAAGCCGAACCAAGCTTGTGTAAGCTTGAGCTTGGCTTGACTAGAATTAATCGAGCTCGAGCTTGAGCTGGATAAGTTATTTATTCTAGAGCTTGAGCTTGCTCTAGTATGTTTATATTAAGCTTGAGCTTGGCTTGGTTTGAGCTCGAACTTGACTTGATAAGCAAGCTTGATTCAAGCTTGATAAACAAGCTCGATAAGCTCGAAAGCAAGCTCGTTAAACTTGATTTCAAGCACATTAAACTTGATTTCAAGCTTAACGAGCTTGATTTTAAGCTTAACGTGCTCGATTTCAAGCTAGTTAGATTTGAATTCAAGAACCTATAATATTAACAATTTATTTATTAAAAAATAATTTAAAAAATTCTTAATATTAATTATTAAGGACATATAAATATGTAATGCACCCAACCATATTGTTATGCAAACATATATAAAATTAGAATTTAACAAAGAATAAACAAGCTCATAAACGAGCTTCTAGACGAGCCAGCTCGCAAGCTTATAAACGAGCCAGCTTGTGAGCTCAAACGAGCCGAGTACTTCTAATTTTAAACGAGCTCGAAAATGAAGTTGAGCTCAGCTTATTTACTAAACCAACTGAGCTCAAACGAGATTTTATCGTACTGAGCTTCGAACCGCTCGGAAACGGCTTGGCTCATTTGCAGCCCTAACTATAGCCTTACTGATTTCTAGAATTTTCTTTTTCTAAGTTTTTTTTCTCTTTTGTTACTAGTGCAGGTTTTTTGTTAGATGCATGACATGACACCGAACACATTTTTAGTATATGTAATAAATATCTTTAAGGGGGATGTTTGGGTACGTGTCTTTTTTATGTTACAAAGTAAATTTAGGATGAAAAACTTATTTTAACGTTTGGTTTGACTTATCAAAAATTATTTTCGAGAATGTACGGGTAAATAATTTCTCCATAAAGCATGAAAATCATGTATCTTAAGGATAGATGGGTATAAATACTTCAAAAGATGTTAAAAAAAATTGTCGATCCTTTTATTTTTTAAAAAAAATTGTGGCTTTTTATTTTTAATATACTCTTTTTAAAGTTTTTACTTTTTCACTCCTTTTAATATTATTTTTCGTATTTTTTCAAATTTTTTGTTTTTTGTTTCTTTTAAAACATTTTATGAAAATAACGTTTTTTTGTACCTTTCTCAAGTTTTTTCCTCTTTTTCTCCTTTTGTTTTGCTTTTCCATAGTTTTTGTTTGTTTTTTTAAACTTTTTCATTTGATTCAAGAATTTTTTAGTTTTTCTTTTCACTTTTTGGTTTTTTTAAAATTATTTTTATTTTCAAACAAAATACTTTTTTGATTTTTTTTCCTATAATATTTAAGAAGATTTTTTATTTTTTCACTCTTTTCTTTTTCTCATTTTTTGGTTTTTTTTTTGTTTTATTTTGTTTGTTACGCATTTTATTTTTTATTAATTTTTTTCTTTTTTAAAAAAAACTCCTTTTTGGTCTTTTTATTTTTTCACCTTTCTCATTTTTAAATTTTCCTCTACCTTTTAAAATTGTTTTTTAAATAAATCTCTTTTTTGTTTTTTTTCAATTATTTTCCTTCTTTTTTTTGTTTTTGGGTTTGGTCTGTTTCATTTCAGGGTGAGCTTGTGTTACATTTAGCACAAATTGAGTCATAAAAACTAATCTACAAGTAACAAATTATGACGTTAATAAGATATGAACCATGTTTTCTTGAATAGTAACATATTACCTTAACCAAGTAAGTAATATAAAATTACAAACAAAAAGTAACAACTATTAAATATACTAGTAAATTCACATGTCTTGCACTTAAAATGAATAGTTTTCTTTAATATTTTTGAAAAATAATTTAAATATTTCAATTAACATTTGTTATATATATTTATATTTTAATTAGGATTTGTCATAAATATATTTATATTTTACTTGGAATTTGTTATAAGTATGCGTAGATAGTTAGATAATATCGTGTAGTTAAGCTATTAGTTTAGATTTTTTTTCCTTTAATTTTTAATTGTGACAACCCATTTATGTTGGCCCATTGGTCATGGTCGAACCTGATTTTAATAATAGATCTAACCATGTCTCGATATAAGGGCTACTTGGACGAACTGCTAGAACTGCTACTGCTACAGTTCAAGACTTGGAACCGTATTTGTCATTGCGTCTATATCTTTCAATTATCAATTATCAATATATTTTTTATATTTTATTGAGCAAAAAATACAATGTAAACCGAATCGTACTGGCAAATAGGCTACCCAGAGCCGTTTTTAAAAATACAAATTTGTTCTGAAAACTAGCTCAAAACCAAAAGCCCAAAATACTTCCTAACTGCTTGAATATTCGAAAGCCCAAAACCTGAGTTTCAAAACCCAAAATCATTCATTTTATATCAACAGAACTCTGGGCGAATTCGCCCCGAATTTGGCCCGAGTTCAATTGGTGGAACGTTACATTTTGAACCCAATCTTTCTACAGTTATGGATACAACGGCTATTTGTCGATATTCTCTCAAAGAATTCTACCCGAATTCTGTCCAAATTCTGCCCAAATTCTTCCTTTAGAAATACTATAAATAGAAAAAAAAAATTCTACCATTTCAACACACCAATTCGCTTTCTCTTCTCTTCTCTCTAAGTTTACTACGTTCTTCCAAAGCCTTTTGAGCTTTTATTTTTAAATCTCAGGCCAGTTACAATCCTCTAGTCGATTTGTCAGTGGGGTATAGTCTAGAAGTTCAGAGTAATTTTAATCAAGAGGCTTGACAAGAAGTAAGACACTTCACAATTGAAGTTGGTCGAGTACTTCAGACCAAAGCTCGCGTCTGTAGAAGTTACAAGAACTTCGTATAAAAATTTGCAGTTTTCCATAGTAGATTTTAACCGGGAGCTAGAGTTCTCTCGGCTAGATTAGTCCTCACAAGAGGGAGACCATTATACATCGTCATGTTTGCGTTTGCTCTCTGCTATTTACTTTTACATTTTTATATATGTGATATATTTCTGTGATCTTGCTACTAACATTTTTAATAGCTAATATTCTGTTGCCTACTCTATTCACCCCCCTAGGGTATATCGCTTTACGTTTCATTCCTACAATTGGTATCAGAGCGGGATATACAGGTAAAACGAGAAAACATCATTATTATTTTATTTAATATAACTAATGTTACATAGATCACTATATCACATATGGCAACTGTGAAATTCATAAGTGAAGGCCAAGCCACAAACAGACCCCTACTGTTTGATGGTACTAACTACACTTACTGGAAAACACGGATGAGCTTTTATTTGAAGTCACTAGACTTTGACCTCTGGTCAATTGTTATCAATGGCTACAGAAAGCCTATTATCACCTCTATTCTTACTTCCTCTATTATTAACAAGCCTTATTATAGTTACACGGAGGAAGAGCAGAAGTTAGCTAGCCTAGATGCAAAAGCAATGTATGCTTTTTATTGTGCTGTAGTCATAAATGTATTCAATCTTATTACTACTTGCACAACATCTCATAAAATTTAGAAACTTCTTGAAGCTACTTATGAGTACAAGTACGAAAGCAAAACTAGCAACTCCAGAGAGGAGGATAGTCTTCAAAATAATGCAAATGTATGCATGATGGCATCAGGATTTAAGGTACAACACAATCCCTTATATGAAGAAGAGATTGTATGCCACAATTGTAAAAGTTCAGGCCACATCATGGAATATTGCTCTACTACTACTAAAGCGGAGAATTTCTACGAACGATCAAACGAAGGACGATCGTCGTCTCACAAGTATGCTACCACGAGCATATGGTGTGAAAGTGAAGCAAATGATACCGAAGAAGAGGAGAGACCTTGTCTAGCTAGAAATATATACGCAATGGCATTATCTAACGAGGTACAAATTAATTCTTTTTATGAAAAGAGTGAATTTTCTTATGATGAGTTATCTAATGCTTTCAGTGATCTATTGGTAGAACACAATAAAGTATTAGATAAGTATAAGCAGTCTCAAAAAGAGGTTAAGGCTTATAAGCTTGAGAATGAAAGCTTGTCCTCTCTGTTTAATGAGATTAGAGACACTGCCACTGCTAGTGACACAGATGAGCTATCCACGGTTAAGTTGAGTCTTCATGATGCTCAAGAATGCGTTAATAAGATGACACACGAGCATGCAAAACTCAATGAAGCTTATGAAGCAGAGAAGAAGAAGTATAACATTACTACACAGAGAATAGACTCATTAACTACTAAGTATATATAATGAGGCTTGCATGATCACTAAAAAGTTGAAGATAAGATTGGGTAAACAACTTGTTCAACCCAAGACACGGTCATATACAAGGCATGTGACACCCAAGATTCAAAAAGGATCTAGCACAGCTAAGATTAAACATAACCATGCTTTTTATTATGGTCAATCACGTAAGACATATCATACCAAATCACGTTCTCATACTGCTGTACATAGCTCTAATGTTAATACTTCCTGTCATTATTGTGGTATGAATGGACACATTTCTAATCGTTGTTAGATTAGAAAACTTGTTAATATAAACTTGTGCAAATGGGTTCCAAAAGCTAACAAATGTGGATCCAAGTTTTCAATACCAAAGTCTTCGCCTCTTGATGCAAGTGAAGCTTCTTACATCAACTAGAACCATGGAACGTGTTGGTGATTGCAAAGCTTCAAAGGTCATCTTCCAAGCAATTGCACCAATACAAGTGTAGTCACTAGAACCACTTCGGTAACATGCTAAACGATTCTTTCTAAATGGCTAAATTCTAGAATCTTGCATGTTATTGAGTAATAGCTTGCTACTAGCTCTCATTTAGTTGTTTCATCTCTTTAATTATGATTTTGAGAGAAGTTGTTTATTTGTATCTTGTATATAACCATATATATGGATATTTATTTACGAGCCATATTTTTTGTGCGTTACCTTGATATGTTTATTAGTGCACACTTATACTATATATTTATCTCTATAGCGCACTATGAATTTTTTTTCTTCTAAATCTTGATGATCATTCTTTGTTCATTCTTTGGATATTTACTTTTCTTATGTTTAGGGATTCTGGATTTCGATGTTGATTGATGATATTGCATATATTCTTTCAAATCTAAATTCTTAAAAGTATAGATCATTTTGGGTACAAGCCAAAAGGTTCCTTCTGTCATACAGGTGTAAATAGCCTGAAGCAACACGGTAAATTAGTCTTCGAACTACCGCTAGCTGGGAACCGGGCCCTACTGCTAACCCAAAGTGATCAATACTCTATAGACTTGAGATTTATTAAGGTCTACTTGCAACTATTGTCTTATTCTAGATCCAGGGCACTGAACCCAGTTTACTAGGTTCCAGAATACATCAACGTATCTAGACCCTACATTTTAATTTATAAATATTTTATAATTTATTGTTACCAAATTATTTTGTAGCACATATAAGGATACATATAATTGATACATCTCATGCTTATAGCTACACATGATTTGTATTTTTGTTTGTTTGAGATCTTTCAATTTCAATGAATATACATATATTTATAATATTTTGGATTGATCGTAACTCTAAGCAAAGAGATATGGATTTCGTCTTTAGATTTGGATTTTCTTTTTGATGGATATTTAGTGATAATATTTTCACAAAAGGTAACATACATTGATCTTCCATAGGTGTTACTCCCCGTTCCCAGAATGCGTATTTTTATACATGTACAACTCATAAGTATTTATTTAATATTTATCATGTATTATCCTGTATTTAAATTCCTTTAATTTTATATTAATCAATTAATCTGCTCTTTAAATTTTTATGTTAATTTATTTCCTGCAATTATATTTCTGCAATTTTATTTCTGCACTTTATTTCCTGCTTTTATTCTCTGTTTTAGCTAGGCTTTGGGTTCGGGTTGGCATTGATTGGACCCATTGGACCCGGTCCAACTCCCACCTACCACCCCCTTTTCTATTTTAAAGCTTACATCTCTTTCTCTCTCCTCATAAACTCACATTCTCACCATTACT
Source organism: Iris pallida (assembly GCA_029216955.1). Classification (NCBI taxonomy): domain Eukaryota; kingdom Viridiplantae; phylum Streptophyta; class Magnoliopsida; order Asparagales; family Iridaceae; genus Iris; species Iris pallida. The sequence goes on along the minus strand of JANAVB010039331.1, from coordinate 52,654 downwards.
CCTCTTCTTCTTCATTACTCTCTCCACCTACCAAACCGTAGGCAAGTACAACTTACTCCACATGAGAACCTATGTTTTTATGGTTTATTTATCTTCCTCTCGTGATCCTAAGAGAGTTTAGAACTTGGCATTTTTTATTTCAAAGTCTTAATTTTTGTAGATCTAGAAATGAGTTATTTTCAGAGTTTGGTGGTTTTGATCTATCAAACTTCTTTGTTTTAAAGTTTTGATGGTTCTATGTTGTAGAGAGTTTTATTCTACCCAATTTTAACCTTTGGAAAGTTGGATTTGGACTTGTTTTGACCAAGTTATGGACCTTTGAAGCTTTGGGGTGCAACCATGGAGTTCTTGCTGTTTGGAGAAGACAGTGAGCAGTGTACACTAGCTTTTTAGCTTGCGTCACTGAGATGTGCGCGCTCTTTAGCGCAGTACAGTATAGAGTCCATACGCTACCTTTTTAGGAAGCGTGTGTCTTGCATACGCTACCTTTTGGAAGCGTATGTCGTATGGAGTTCATACGCTGCCTTTTTGGAGCGTATGACTTGCATACGCTGACTTGAATGGTCAGGAGTCGTATGGAGTTCATACGCTGCCTTTTTGGAGCGTATGACTTGCATACGCTGACTTGAATGGTCAGGAGTCGTATGGAGTTCATACGCTGCCTTTTTGGAGCGTATGACTTGTATACACTGACTTGAATGGTCAGGAGTCGTATGGAGTTCATACGCTGCCTTTTTGGAGCGTATACTTGCATACGCTCACTTGGATAGTGAGGAGTCGTATGGAGTTCATACGCTGCCTTTTTGGAGCGTATGACTTGCATACGCTCACTTGGATAGTGAGGAGTCGTATGGGGTTCATACGCTGCCTTTTTGGAGCGTATGTCTTACATACGCTCACTTGGGTGACTAGGGGTCGTATGGAGTTCATACGCTAGCTTGACCTGAGCGTAGCATGACCTGAGCGTACGCTGACATGAGCGTAGGCTGACATGAGAGTAGCCTATTTACCCTGGATCTTCTATAGCCCTGTATATTGATATTTTATTAGATATTTAATGTCCATTTTATATCCTTACGCCTTTTTGGCATAAACTCGATAAAATCATGAATATGATAATATTGTTAATATCAATTGTTATGTGGAATGTGCCTTGTGTCCCGATTGATTTTTGGGATATCCAGTATGACTGGGACTTGACCATAAGAGTTATAGACTCGACCCCCGTTTAAATACTAATTGACTTTCATGCCTTGTCACCATTGATAATAATGGTTATCTTGACTAAATTGATCATGCGTTCCTAGTTGGAACTAAGAGACTGGCTAGTCGTCTTATTGAATAAAATGAATGAGACACGTTCATGTTATGGACTATTGTAATCGACTGGCTGATCCCGAATATTGACTTACATGCACATGCAGGCTTCAATCTATTTATTTATTTATTTACTTATTTATTTTCTACAAAAGAAGCATGTGTACTTTATGGTCAAGGCATGATTACCGTGGTTAGATTTGATTGTTGCATTACGCTATGTAAGACCTGCAACCTAACCGCACTGGTATCATTGTAGAGTTGTGCATATCGTACCCCGTACGAAAGTACTCATTTGAATGACCATGATCCACGGCATGGGATTTCACTCAACGTAGGGACTATTAAGTTAAATAAAATAATGATTGCATGGAGAGAATGGATTCCCGAGTTCTTAATTGGCAGCCCCCTTGGGACAAATAGTACCCGACGGGCCGGCTGGTTCCCACAGCTACTGTAAAACTGCCACACGGGCAGGGAACAGTATCTGCTTATATTATTATTGAATATTGTATATTGATGACGGGCGTCCTGCTAGGACTCGTCTAATTCATGCATGGCGCACATGATTGACTGGATAGACTAGCCTTGCTTGCACATAGTAAGAACTACGGAATCACTAATTGTATAATTCCAGGATAACTTGGGACTCACAATAGCAAGCCGTAGGATGGCCGTTCAAGATGATTTGTTTGTGTACTGTACTACTCTGTCACCTAACCGGGATGATCAGAATGTCAGGACATGACGGGCCAACTTCTGTCCTTGTTTGGTTAGGAGGTTGGTTCGAAGTGTCGTGATGTGATGTGAATCCTAGTAGCAAACAGAGATTTATTAGTATTATTCTCTTACATTACTGGTTTTAGTTCTCATATCGTGCTTCCTTGTGGTACTTGCTATTAGAGGTCTGACCTCTCTGGTTTTGCATGGCCAGATTTAGAGCCGGTCCTCGAGGATCCAGCTTACTTCTACCTCCAAGATGGTCAGCACTAGAGGGATGATCGCAGGAGGACTCGAGTGGGTTCCTTACTTCACCGCTCGTTTTGTCACTTACTTTATACTTGGCCGTTTGGCACCGACATGTTAGTCGGATTGTCTTGTACTTACTTTTACATAATTGTAATTAAAGTCAGACTGCAGCTGATAACAATTGTGTATACTTTTGCTACATCAATCTGGCTATGTTTTGTAAAGCCAGATATCAAGAACATTTGACAGAGCGTTTGGGACGCCTTACTACTTTATCTTACATGTTCTCTATTTCTATTTCTTATTTGAATGATTGAGACAATAGATGTGTAATGACCATAGTAAGACTTTTATGTAGTATGCACCCCCTCGTCTGGTTAGACAGCATTGATCGTATTATACGGTATTCATCTACCCGTAATACGTAGCTGGCTGAGTCATTCCCCCGCTCTCCAGTATTCTGGTTCTGGGGCGTGACAAGGTTTTAGTGGTAGCCCATGCAGGTCTGATTTCAGACATGTGGGGTATTTTGATTTTAGGATGTCTCAATCACACATGTTCTCCCTTGATCTCATGATTCGTTGTTCTCAATCCTAGCTTGACCTTCTCTTATCCTTTGACTTCATTGATCCTTCATGTCCGGTCATTTGATTGTTCTCTTGTCCCTTTTCTTAGGGGCACCTCGTCCGCATCTGTCAGAGCTGGACAGCAACAACATGGACAGCAGCATGGACAACCTGACCATGTTGGTCAGCAACAAGGGCCGGTACTAACTCAGGAGGCTACCCAGAAAGAAGTGATAGTGGAACCAGCAGCTGGGTCACAGTATCCGGACATTCTACCCCCACCGACAGTTCCACCTACCCAAGTGGACACACCAGCCCTTCTGGAGATCATAAGAGGAATGATGGCTACTCAGCAATACCAGATGTTGGCCCAGCAGCGCATGCACGCTCAGTTGCAAGAGCAGAACGTTCTACTCAACCAAGGATTGTAGACGGCTTTGGAAAGAGGAGCGAGGACTGATTCAGGAGCGTCAGCCAGGTTTTGCAAGTACAACCCCCGCCGTTTCGAGGGCACGGAGGATGCCATCTCAGCAGATGCATGGCTTAAGGACATTGAGGCTATTCTGACAGCCGCTAAGGTGCCGGACGAAGAGCGTGTGGATCTAGTGAAGTTGTTACTTCAGGATCTTGCACGTGATTGGTGGAAAGCAGAGGAAGTAGGCATCAAACGTCCTGTTGCATGGGACAATTTTACTGCAAGGTTCAAGACGAAGTATTATGGAGTTGTGGCGCAGTTTGAGCTACAACAGAAGTTTATCAACCTCAGACAGGCGGGCAAGACTGTAGATGCTTATGCAGCGGAGTTCTGCAGATTGAGTAGGTTCGCCCCAGAGATGGTGGCGACGGAGCGCCAGAGGGCGATAAGGTTCCAGCAAGGGTTTTATCTTGAGCTCTTGCAATTGATAGAGGGGCACAATTACCAGACTTTTGATGAGATATTGACGGTAACCCGAAGGCATGAGATCACCATTCAGAGGCTTGCGGCAAGGACTGGAGGTCAGAAGAGATCCCATAGTCAGATTGAAGGAGGAGGGGGAGCAGCACCCCGAACAACAGCACCACCCCCTGGCATTCGTATCCACGATGTGGCGATGCGAGGGCCAGCACCACCACCCAGGCAGCAGCAACAGCAACAGAAGAAGAACCAGCAACCCCCAGCGGGCTGCACTTATTGTGGGAAGATGGGACACACTAGAGATGTGTGTCGGACATTGAATGGACTATGTTTGATATGTGGAAATCCAGATCATCGGGTTACCATATGTCCCATGAATTCGAGGTCAGGAGGACCAGTGCAGCAGTTTTCTGCTCTGCCAGCACCAGGGACAGGGCAGTATCGAGGACCAGCGGTAGCAGTGAGGCCGTTGGCACAGCGTCCGTTAGTACCGCAGGCTGAGATATTTCGGCAGCAGGGACCGCCGATGCAGCAACACCAGCATAGACCACCCCAGCATCATCAAGGAAGGGGCCAGCAGCAGCACCAGGCTAGGCCGCAACATGGGAACCAGCAAGGAGGTCGAGGACAGGCATTCACTCTGTCCTTTGAAGAGGCATTAGCATCGGGAGATGTTGTGGCAGGTAACATTCTCGTCGCCTCATATCCCGCAGTAGCATTGTTTGATTCGGGAGCATCGCACTCATTTATATCTGCACGATTTACGACACGGCTAGGAATGGAGTTCGAGGCATTGCCAGGGAGGTTGAATATACTCACCGGTAATGGAGTCGTAGGAGTTAGTAGAGTTATTCTAGCGTGTAGTGTTGTAGTTTGCGGGCATTCCTTACCCGCCCAGTTGATAGAATTTCCTGTTGGAAATTTCGACGTTATCTTAGGCATGGACTGGCTGAAAGACAGTCATGCGACAATAGATTGTCGTAGTAGGAGTGTATCTTTTGATATTCCAGGCATGAAGAGGTTCACCTTAGTCAGGTCAGAGGCAACTCAGCAAGAGCAGGGAGTAATAACAGCAATGGAAGAAGTTCAGGTTCTGAAGGTAGTTGAAGAATTTCTAGACGTATTTCCTGAAGAACTTCCAGGTCTACCCCCGGTTAGAGATATTGACTTCAGTATAGAATTGGCACCTGGAACTAAACCGATATCAGATCGGGTATACAGAATGGCGAATTCGGAGCAGGCCAAGGTATATCAGCATATAGAGGAATTGAAGGAGAAGAAGTTTATCCAAGCTAGCATATCACCGTGGGCAGCACCAGTGGTACTTGTGGGGAAGAAGGATGGATCATCCAAATTGTGCATCGATTACAGGAAGCTTAACGCGGCAACAGTAAAGAACAAGTATCCATTACCAAGGATCGACGACTTATTTGATCAGTTGAGCAGGGCTAGAGTTTTCTCCAAGATAGATCTTCGTTCAGGGTATCACCAAGTGAGGGTTCGAAAGAAAGATATTCCCAAGACAGCATTCAGGTCGAAGTATGGACATTATGAATTCTTAGTAATGCCGTTTGGTTTGACCAATGCTCCAGCTATATTCATGGATTTGATGAACCGTATCTTTATGTCGTATTTAGATCAGTTTGTCGTAGTATTCCTCGACGACATTCTTGTGTACTCTGCTAGTGAAGAGGAGCATGAAGACCACCTCAGGAAAGTGTTGCAGGTTTTGAGGGAGAACCAGTTGTATGCCAAGCTCAGCAAGTGTGAGTTCTGGACGGATCACATTTCATTTCTGGGTCACATCATATCAGGAGCTGGAGTAGCGGTAGATCCCAAGAAGGTAGAAGCAGTAGAAAGTTGGCCGGTACCCAAGACCGTAGCAGATGTACGAAGTTTCTTGGGATTGGCAGGATATTACAGAAGGTTTATGTCAGACTTTGCAAGGCTTTCAGCACCCTTGACCCGGAAGGATGTACCATTCGTTTGGTCGGCAGAATGTCAGGCATCATTCGAGACTTTGAAGCAGAAGTTGATATCAGCACCTATCCTTACATTGCCAGTTGGGCCCGGAGGTTTTACAGTATATTGTGATGCGTCAGGTAAAGGACTTGGATGTGTCCTCATACAGCACGGGAAGGTGATAGCATATGCATCTAGGCAAATTCGGGACCACGAGAAGAATTATCTAACTCATGATTTAGAGTTGGCAGCAGTAGTATTTGCTTTGAAGCTATGGAGGCATTACTTATATGGTGACCGAGTAGACATGTACACAGACCACAAAAGTCTGAAGTACATCTTTACTCAGAAGGAGCTGAACATGAGGCAGAGAAGATGGCTAGAGCTGATCAAGGATTATGATGTGGAGCTTCAGTATCATCCAGGCAAGGCTAATGTAGTAGCAGACGCTCTCAGCAGAAGAGGCGGCGCATTTATGTTGACAACGCAGAAGCACATCTTAGGAGACCTTCAGGAGATGGGCATTGAAGTTATACTTCCTAGTGATATAGGAATTCTGGCGAGTCTGCAAGTTCAATCCGACTTGGTAGGCAGGATCAAGGCAGCTCAGGCACAAGATCCAAGGATTCAGAAGCTTAGGGCAGAATGTGAGTCAGGGCACAGAAAGGAGTTGAAAATTTATGAAGATGGTACACTTAGGTTTGGATCACGTCTATGTGTACCTAGTGGAGATATCAGACAGGAAGTTATGACAGAAGCTCACAGTTCTCAGTATTCTATACATCCTGGAGGGACCAAGATGTACCAAGATATCAAGCAGCACTTCTGGTGGAACGGGATGAAGAGAGAGATAGCTAGATTTGTTTCCCGTTGCTTGGTATGTCAGCAAGTGAAGGCAGAACAGCAGAGGCCAGCTGGATTATTGCAACCGCTTCCCATCCCGGAATGGAAATGGGAGCATATTACAATAGACTTTGTGACCGGTTTACCGAGATCACCAAGTGGTAAAGATGCTATTTGGGTGATAGTAGATCGGCTTACAAAGGTAGCACACTTTCTTCCTTTCAGAGTAGGGCAATCTACAGAAAAGTTGGCAGAGTTGTACATGCAACAGATAGTCAGGCAGCATGGAGTCCCTGTCAGTATTGTGTCAGACAGAGATACCCGCTTTACATCACATTTCTGGAAGAGCTTGCATCATAGTCTGGGTACCAAGTTAAGATTTAGCACAGCTTACCATCCACAGACGGATGGGCAATCAGAAAGAACAATTCAGACTTTGGAAGATATGTTGTGAGCTTGCACTCTGGATTTTGGAGGATCTTGGGAAAGCCACCTGCACTTAGTTGAGTTCTCATACAACAACAGTTATCATGCCAGTATCCAGATGGTGCCATTTGAGGCACTATATGGTAAGAAGTGTAGATCGCCACTAGCATGGGATGATATCGAAGAAAGGAAGATACTAGGCCCAGAAATGATTATTCAGACGGTTGAAGTGATTAAGGGAATTAGAGAGCGACTTCGTGTTACGCAGGATCGGCATCGTCATTGGGCGGACCAGCATCGTAGGCCGCTAGAGTTTTCTGTTGGGGACCACGTGTTCTTGCGGATCTCACCTACCCGTGGGGTCATTAGATTTGGCGTTCGCGGGAAGTTGAGTCCGTGATACGTAGGCCCATTTGCTATTCTTGATAGGGTAGGCGATGTTGCTTATCGTTTATCCCTTCCACCTTCGTTACGAGAGGTGCATGACGTGTTTCATGTATCTCAATTGCGAAGGTATGTATTGGACCCCAGCTATATCCTCGATCATTCAGAACTGGTTGTTGGTACCAACCTGTCTTACGAGGAATAGCCTGTGTCCATCTTGGACCGAAGAGAGAAGATACTCAAGAACCGAACAATTAACCTTGTCCGGGTTGCTTGGGGTCATCACTCTTTGGGAGAGTCAACATGGGAACGTGAGGATGATATCCGATCACGGTATCCACATCTGTTTGACTCACAAGGTATATCTTTTTCTGTGTACCTGATTGTCTTGATTCCTCATGCTTATCACCTTATAGGGAGAATTGCTTGATATCGTAAATTGATGGATTTACATATATATTACTTGCTATGGATATTGTAAAATGATTGCTTGATTAAATTGCTTGTACTTAGATTAGTTTAGCCCCGATATTTCTATCCTGCTTAGGATTTGAAATTCCGAGGACAGAATTTTTCTAAAGAGGGTAGAGATGTCACTCCCCGTTCCCAGAATGCGTATTTTTATACATGTACAACTCATGAGTATTTATTTAATATTTATCATGTATTATCCTGTATTTAAATTCCTTTAATTTCATATTAATCAATTAATCTGCTCTTTAAATTTTCATGTTAATTTATTTCCTGCAATTATATTTCTGCAATTTTATTTCTGCACTTTATTTCCTGCTTTTATTCTCTGCTTTAGCTAGGCTTTGGGTTCGGGTTGGCTTTGATTGGACCCATTGGACCCGGCCCAACTCCCACCTACCACCCCATTTTCTATTTTAAAGCTTACATTTCTTTCTCTCTCCTCATAAACTCATATTCTCACCATTACTCCTCTTCTTCTTCTTTATTACTCTCTCCACCTACCAAACCGTAGGTAAGTACAACTTGCTCCACATGAGAACCCATGTTTTTATGGTTCATTTATCTTCCTCTCATGATCCTAAGAGAGTTTAGAACTTGGCATTTTTTATTTCGAAGTCTTAATTTTTGTAGATCTAGAAATGAGTTATTTTCGGAGTTTGGTGGTTTTGATCTATCAAACTTCTTTGTTTTCAAGTTTTGATGGTTCTATGTTGTAGAGAGTTTTATTCTACCCAATTTTGACCTTTGGAAAGTTGGATTTGGACTTGTTTTGACCAAGTTATGGACCTTTGAAGCTTTAGGGTGCAACCATGGAGTTCTTGTTGTTTGGAGAAGACAGTGAGCAGTGTACACTAGCTTTTTAGCTTGCGTCACTGAGCTGTGCGCGCTCTTTAGCGCAGTGCAGTATGGAGTCCATACGCTACCTTTTTAGGAAGCGTGTGTCTTGCATACGCTACCTTTTGGAAGCGTATGTCGTATGGAGTTCATATGCTGCCTTTTTGGAGCGTATGACTTGCATACGCTGACTTGAATGGTCAAGAGTCGTATGGAGTTCATACGCTGCCTTTTTGGAGCGTATGACTTGCATACGCTGACTTGAATGGTCAGGAGTCGTATGGAGTTCATACGCTGCCTATTTGGAGCGTATGACTTGCATACGCTGACTTGAATGGTCAGGAGTCGTATGGAGTTCATACGCTGCCTTTTTGGAGCGTATGACTTGCATACGCTCACTTGGATAGTGAGGAGTCGTATGGAGTTCATACGCTGCCTTTTTGGAGCGTATGACTTGCATACGCTCACTTGGATAGTGAGGAGTCGTATGGGGTTCATACGCTGCCTTTTTGGAGCGTATGTCTTGCATACGCTCACTTAGGTGACTAGGGGTCGTATGGAGTTCATACGCTAGCTTGACCTGAGCGTAGCATGACCTGAGCGTACGCTGACATGAGCGTAGGCTGACATGAGAGTAGCCTATTTACCCTGGATCTTCTGTAGCCCTGTATATTAATATTTTATTAGATATTTAACGTCCATTTTATATCCTTACGCCTTTTTGGCATAAACTCGATAAAATCATGAATATGATAATATTGTTAATATCAATTGTTATGTGGAATGTGCCTTGTGTCCCGATTGATTTTTGGGATACCCAGTATGACTGGGACTTGACCATGAGAGTTATAGACTCGACCCCCGTTTAAATACTAATTGACTTTCATGCCTTGTCACCATTGATAATAATGGTTATCTTGACTAAATTGATCATGCGTTCCTAGTTGGAACTAAGAGACTGGCTAGTCGTCTTATTGAATGAAATGAATGAGACACGTTCATGTTATGGACTATTGTAATCGACTGGCTGATCCCGAATATTGACTTACATGCACATGCAGGCTTCAATCTATTTATTTATTTATTTACTTATTTATTTTCTACAAAAGAAGCATGTGTACTTTATGGTCAAGGCATGATTACCGTGGTTAGATTTGATTGTTGCATTACGCTATGTAAGACCTGCAACCTAACCGCACTGGTATCGTTGTAGAGTTGTGCATATCGTACCCCGTACGAAAGTACTCATTTGAATGACCATGATCCACGGCATGGGATTTCACTCAACGTAGGGACTATTAAGTTAAATAAAATAATGATTACATGGAGAGAATGGATTCCCGAGTTCTTACATGGCAGCCCCCTTGGGACAAGTAGTACCCGACGGGCCGACTGGTTCCCACAGATACTGTAAAACTGCCACACGGGCAGGGAACAGTATCTGCTTATATTATTATTGTATATTGTATATTGATGACGGGCGTCCTGCTAGGACTCGTCTAATTCATACATGGCGCACATGATTGACTGGATAGACTAGCCTTGCTTGCACATAGTAAGAACTACGGAATCACTAATTGCATAATTCCAGGATAACTTGGGACTCACAATAGCAAGCCGTAGGAGTTGATTGGCCGTTCAAGATGATTTGTTTGTGTACTGGACTACTCTGTCACCTAACCGAGATGATCAGAATGTCAGGACATGACGGGCCAACTTCTGTCCTTGTTTGGTTGGGAGGTTTGTTCGAAGTGTCGTGATGTGATGTGAATCCTAGTAGCAAACAGAGATTTATTAGTATTATTCTCTTACATTACTGGTTTTAGTTCTCATGTCGTGCTTCCTTGTGGTACTTGCTATTAGAGGTCTGACCTCTCTGGTTTTGCATGGCCAGATTTAGAGCCGGTCCCCGAGGATTCAGCTTACTTCTACCTCCAAGATGGTCAACACTAGAGGGATGATCGCAGGAGGACTCGAGTGGGTTCCTTACTTCACCGCTCGTTTTGTCACTTACTTTATACTTGGCCGTTTGGCACCGACATGTTAGTCGGATTGTCTTGTACTTACTTTTACATAATTGTAATTAAAGTCAGACTGCAGCTGATAACAATTGTGTATACTTTTGCTACATCAATCTGGCTATGTTTTGTAAAGCCAGATATCAAGAACATTTGACAGAGCGTTTGGGACGCCTTACTGCTTTATCTTACATGTTCTCTATTTCTGTTTCTTATTTGAATGATTGAGACAATAGATGTGTAATGACCATAGTAAGACTTTTATGTAGTATGCACCCCCTCGTCTGGTTAGACAGCATTGATCGTATTATACGGTATTCATCTACCCGTAATACGTAGCTGGCTGAGTCATTCCCCCGCTCTCCAGTATTCTGGTTCTGGGGCGTGACAATTGTCACGCCCCGATTCGGGGAATCGCTCGCTTTGCTTCGATTCACGCCGAATCGATCGTCCTCGCTAAGGCGTGATGCCGTACAAGTCTGGAGTTGCACTTGTACAAGGCTAGAACATTGCACATTTATATCATTTTGAAACATTTGAAGTAAGCCACAGTTGCGGAAACATTGAGACACAATATAGGAAGAAGAAATACTCATTTTATTCATAATTGTAGTCAGAATACAACTTTTCTCGATAATATTTGAAATGCCATTTCGGCTACATTGATTCTTGAAAAGAAGTACAACTGATAGGCTGCCATGAAATAATTTCCCGTTCCATACATCACGCCCCTTTAGTACTTTGAAATATAAGCAGCTATCTTTGAAATCTCCGCAATACTTTGTGCGTCTTTAGGGAAAAATAACTTGAAAGGAAACAGCAGTTCAGAAAGCTTTAATTGCGATGTGCGCCCGAGCCTTCTCCAGTACCTGTGGAGGAGGGGTCAGCACATTATAACAATGCGCTGGTGAGCCCCGTTGGCCCACTCAGCTAAACCAACATTTTATTAATGACAAGCATTTTAAAGATGTGAACTTATAAGGGACAGACAACATTTAGAGTAAATCACAATTCAAATGACATGGTAGTTCATAACACCATGTTTACTTTACCATTGGCCGAATCCAGCTTTCCTGCATAAGATACAGGATAATAATAATATACTTACCGCCCCTGTATAAGACATTGATTAGCATACATTCCCACGATGTGACCACTGGTGTTGTTAAACCATATGGACTCTTTTCATTCATTCATTTGCATTTGGGACTTCAAGATAATGAGATGACAGCACAGTAGGGAGCTAGCCTCTATGATGCCTCGTATTACTCATGTTCCCCAAAGCACTTCATTATTTCCTCCTAGGCCGAATCGGTACAGGCGCCCCTGTACCGTTCGAGGAAATTATTGCTCAATCCTTGTATACAAGTTGTCCATGGTCAGGCGAATGTGTGTCCGACTCGATATACACAGTGTGCATAGAATATTTGAAGTTATAGGCAACAAGATCATTCTTAGCATTTCATAACCATCATTCTAGGCATCAATTCAATCATTTCAATGTTCAGTTCATTGCAGTGTAATCAATTCATTTCAATGTTCTATCTCTAGCATCTTAGTGGTATTGACTTATGGCATTAGCATCTTGATATCGATCAACGGATGTTGCTAGACAATTATTTAGTTGGCATGAAGGAATAGCGAGAGGGACAATACCACCACAGAGATCCACACTCACCAAGTTAGAGAATCGTCGAGAGAGAGAGAGGAACACTTGCACGCTTAGCCTTCAGTCACGCGTCAATCTGCATTGGCACCAAAAGATTGATTAATAATCCGTCTCGTTGTGTTCTCTTCTCTCAGAATTCTCAAGAATGAATGCTATGTAAATCGATAAAAAATGGCAAGAATCAAATCATCGAAAATCATTCCGAAAAGCATCCATCAAAACCAAGCAGCAAAACCAGCAGCAAAACATCCAGAGAAAACTCTTGGACGCATTTCAAGAGAAACCGATCCATCAATTGGAAAGGTTCTTATGCACTTGTCCGTGATCGATTCGATGCCGACGGTAAGTTTCCCCAATACTCGGTTCCGACCGAGTTAGCCAAGCCACAAGCCTTACATAGTGAACCGCTAGGAGCGGGACACTACATAATATACCACTAAAAAAAAGTTTCGTCCTCGAAACTTAAAGCAAAGGTCCTACCTCAAAATTATCAAACAGCGAGGGGTACTTCACTCGCATCTCTTCCTCTAATTCCCATGTCGACTCCTCGACAGCATGGTTCCGCCACAGCACGTTGACTAGAGACACTGCCCGATTCCGCAAAACTTTCTCTTTCCTGTCCAAAATCTGGACAGGCTCTTCAGTGTAGGATAGGTCAGCGCTCAGCTGCAGCTGGTCGAAATTCACTACGTGACTTGGATCATGCACGTACTTCCGAAGTTGAGATACATGGAAGATATCGTGCACATCAGCCAGAGCCGGAGGTAGTGCAAGTCGATAAGCCACTGAGGCTACCTTCTCCAAAATCTCGAATGGTCCGACAAATCTCGGGCTTAGCTTTCCTTTCATCCCAAATCGCACCACACCTCGCATGGGTGTGACCTTCAAGAAGACATGATCGCCTGCTGTGAATTCCAAAGGTCGTCGATGAACATCCGCATAACTCTTTTGTCGACTTTGAGCAACTCTAAGTCTTTCTCGAATTAAGCGAATCCTCTCGACGGCCTATTCCACAAGTTCTGGTCCGAGCACTTGCCGTTCACCGACTTCATCCCAGCATATCGGTGATCGACATTTCCGTCCATATAAGGCTTCGTACGGGGCCATTTGGATACTTGCATGATAACTGTTGTTATAGGCAAATTCTGCTAGTGCGAGATGCGCGTCCCAACTTGTCTTCGAGTCGAGCACGCACAATCTCAACATATCCTCAAGGATCTGATTTACTCTCTCTGTCTGACCATCAGTCTGCGGATGGTAAGCCGTACCGAAGTTCAACTTTGTGTCCATTGCCGAGTGTAGACTTATCCAAAATCGCGACAAGAATCTTCCATCTCTATCCGACACTATAGAAGCTGGCACCCCATGCAATCTGACAATTTCATTTATGTAGATCTGAGCCAACCGTTCTACTCCCCATGTAACTTTTATTGGAATGAAATGTGCCGACTTGGTTAATCTATCCACGATAACCCAAATCGCATCATTTCCCTTCTGAGTTCTTGGCAAGCCAACTATAAAATCCATACAGATATTATCCCACTTCCACAGTGGAATAGCCAAATTTTGTAGTTCTCCGCCTGGCCGTTGATGTTCGGCCTTTACACGCTGACAATCCATGCACTGTGACACGAATAGCGCCACATCCTTCTTCATACCATGCCACCAAAAGGTTGAGCGTAGATCCTTATACATTTTCGTGCCTTCCGGATGCAAGGAATACTTCGCGAAATGAGCCTCGGTTAGTATTTCCTTCCTGATATTCTCGTCCTTAGGGACGCACAATCTTCCCTTGACACGAATAGTGTCATCTTCAACGGTAAAGTCTGACGCCTTTCCTGCTAGAATCAACTCGCGTATCTTCTGCAGAAATGGGTCATCCTTCTGAGCAATCTTAATCCTTCCCTGGAGACTCGGCTCAAGTTGTAACTGAGCCAACTGCACATTCTGCGGACGGATCCTGAACTCGATGCCCATCTCTTCAAGATCCCGTAGTACCTCTTTTGCTATTGTTAGGGACCCAACAAATTTCCGACTCAAGGCATCAGCTACCACGTTCCCTTTACCCGACGTGTAAGAGATTGTCAAGTCATAGTCCTTGATCAATTCTAACCAGCGCCGCTGCCTCAAATTCAATTCCTTTTGTGTGAATATATATTTCAGGCTTTTGTGATCCGTGAAGATCTCGCAGGACACACCATAGAGATAGTGTCGCCACAATTTCAACGCGAACACAATCGCCGCCAGTTCCAAATCATGTGTTGGGTAATTCTTCTCATGCTGTTTGAGTTGTCTCGAAGCATAAGATATGGTCTTCCCATGTTGCATAAGAACACATCCCAAACCAAGTCCCGACGCGTCACTGTAGATCTGAAATCCCTCAGAGCCTTCCGGAAGTGCTAAAATTGGGGCCGTGACGAGCCGCTGCTTGAGTTCTTGGAAGCTACTCTCACAGTCGTCCGTCCACTTAAATACGACTCCTTTCTGAGTCAGGCGAGTCAAAGGCGAGGCGATTCTCGAGAAGTCCTTCACAAATCTACGGTAGTACCCGGCTAAACCAAGGAAACTCCGTATTTCACTAGCTGATGCAGGCTGCTTCCAGTCCACCACTGCCTCAATCTTCTTTGGGTCGACGGCAACACCTTCCGCCGAAACAACATGTCCAAGGAACGACACGCTGTTCATCCAAAATTCGCACTTGCTTAGTTTTGCATAGAGCTGGTTGTCCCGCAGCGTCTGAAGTACTTCCCTCAAGTGTTCGACATGAGTCTCCCTGTCTTTTGAGTAGATCAAGATGTCATCGATGAACACAACAACAAACTTGTCTAAGAACGGTCGAAACACTCTATTCATTAAATCCATGAAGGCTGCTGGAGCATTAGTCAAGCCGAATGGCATGACCAAAAACTCATAGTGTCCGTATCTCGTACGGAATGCTGACTTAGGAACATCTTCGGGTCTGATCTTCAACTGATGGTATCCTGAACGAAGATCGATTTTTGAAAATACGGTCGCCCCTTGTAGCTGATCGAACAGATCATCTATTCTTGGCAAGGGATACTTGTTACGGATGGTTGCCTTATTCAGTTCTCTGTAATCGATGCATAGCCGCATCGTTCCATCCTTCTTCTTTACAAACAACACTGGAGCTCCCCATGGAGATACACTTGGGCGAATGTATCCTCGGTCTAATAATTCTTGTAGCTGCACCTTTAGTTCCTTCAATTCTGCCGGAGCCATCCTGTACGGCGCTTTAGATATCGGACGAGTATCCGGAAATATATCAATTGTGAATTCAATTTCTCTATCCGGCGGCATCCCAGGTATCTCGTCCGGAAATACATCGGGGAACTCTGCCACAATCTCAGTCTGATTCGAATCTACACCCTTCATTTGAGTGTCAAAAACAGAAGCAAGGAACCCTTCACACCCTGAGTACAACATATGCCTTGCTGTAACTGCCGATATTACCATAGGTCCTTGGAACGCCGAGCCGCACGAGTAAGAGAACTCTGTTTCTCCGGTTAGGCGAAACACAACTCTCTTATCCGCACAGTCAATCGTTGCATGACAGGCGCTGAGCCAGTCCATTCCCAAGATGATATCGTACTCTTTGATGTCGAGTACAATTGCATCCAGAGATAAAGTCTTGCCTCCAACTTTAATGTAGCCGTCCCTGCAAATCAAAGTTGCAGGCATATCCACTCCCGAAGGAGTGCTAACACACAAAGCTGTCTTTAATTGAGTCATACAAAATTTATTTTCCGTTGCAAAATCAGAAGAGATAAAGCAATGAGTAGCGCCAGAATCAAAAAGTACTCTTGCAGGTGTGCCTTTATATAGCAACGTACCTGTTATAACATTCTCTGCGGTCTGGGCCTCTGCCTGAGTCAAGGCATAAACCCTTGCTTGCCCACCTTGTTGATTCGGTGCATTCCCAGCTGGAGCCGGTAAGGCTGGTGGCGCTTCGCCACGATGCTGGTTGTTATATGGTCCCCGGTTGTGGTTGTTGTTATGCCCACGATACTGATTATTGTTATGCCCACGAGGAGGATACTGATTCCCTCCTCTATTTCTGCAGTCAGCTTCCTTATGGCCCTGTTCGCCACATTTGAAACACTTCACCCGACAATCTTCGGATCGATGTCCCCAACGGTTGCAAAATTTACAACGTTCTGAATGTTGAGGCCCTCTATTGTCTCCCGTATTGTGACGCTTAGGTGCGTCGTTCCTGCTAGCAGACCAAGGTCGTTTCTGATTATTGAGTCCTTGGTTGCTCTTCATTGTCTCACGACTAGCCGGTTTATAAAATCTCTCCATCTCGAGAGCTGTCTCGTACGCCTCCCGGTAAGACGTACATTTTCGATTTAGCACATCCTCTAGGCCCTCATTCAAGCCTTGCACAAATCTTCCTCGCTTGGCATCGTCATTCGGTACCATGTACCCAGCGAATGCGACTCTCTTCAAAAACTCTGTCTCATAGTCATGCACTGACATACTGCCTTGTCGAAGTGCAATGAACTCATTCTCTTTCTGTTGTCGGACAGCAGGTGGAATGAAGTAAGAAATGAAAGCCTGCTTGAAGGCCTCCCAAGACATCTTTATATCCTGACTATTTCCGCAAAGTGCCTGTCTCTGCGAAATCCACCATTCCTGGGCCTTGAGACGAAGTTGTACAGCGGCACACTCCACTCTCTTACTGCCCTGAATCTCTAACATTCGAAAATAGCCCTCCAGTGTGTTCAAGAAGCCCATCACCTCATCTGGCTCCTCTTTCCCATTAAAATCAGGCGGGTCGCAACTTTTAAATTCAGAGAACTTGAAGCTCGTCCTCTTCCGTGTCGGCGTCTCAGGTTTCTCTGCCGGCACCTCCACGGTCTCGGTTGCTGTGGCCTTTGCAGAAACATTAGAATCGGCCGACAGCTTGATGACAATCTGAGTTAGACTATCAACTTGCTTTTGTTGAGCATCCAGCTGCTCCTGAAACTGATACTGAAGCTGCTCCTGAAGCGCGCGATGTTGAGCTTCGCTTTGCTTCCTCTGAGCCTCCATTTGCTTAATCAGTTTCTCAATCGGGTCTGACGATGAGTTCGTCTTTGAGCTATCACCCTTAGTCATTCTACAACAAAGAAATAATTCCATTAGCACTCATAAAATATTTATGGGCTTATTGTATGGAACATTATTTCATGCCAGCGCTATCGACACCATCAATCGAGAAAATTTGCATCAAGACTTCCTTTTTGAAATAATTATTTTTGAAATCCGAGGAAGTGAAACCGTGCTCTGATACCAACTTGTCACGCCCCGATTCGGGGAATCGCTCGCTTTGCTTCGATTCACGCCGAATCGATCGTCCTCGCTAAGGCGTGATGCCGTACAAGTCTGGAGTTGCACTTGTACAAGGCTAGAACATTGCACATTTATATCATTTTAAAACATTTGAAGTAAGCCACAGTTGCGGAAACATTGAGACACAATATAGGAAGAAGAAATACTCATTTTATTCATAATTGTAGTCAGAATACAACTTTTCTCGATAATATTTGAAATGCCATTTCGGCTACATTGATTCATGAAAAGAAGTACAACTGATAGGCTGCCATGAAATAATTTCCCGTTCCATACATCACGCCCCTTTAGTACTTTGAAATATAAGCAGCTATCTTTGAAATCTCCGCAATACTTTGTGCGTCTTTAGGGAAAAACAACTTGAAAGGAAACAGCAGTTCAGAAAGCTTTAATTGCGATGTGCGCCCGAGCCTTCTCCAGTACCTGTGGAGGAGGGGTCAGCACATTATAACAATGCGCTGGTGAGCCCCGTTGGCCCACTCAGCTAAACCAACATTTTATTAATGACAAGCATTTTAAAGATATGAACTTATAAGGGACAGGCAACATTTAGAGTAAATCACAATTCAAATGACATGGTAGTTCATAACACCATGTTTACTTTACCATTGGCCGAATCCAGCTTTCCTGCATAAGATACAGGATAATAATAATATACTTACCGCCCCTGCATAAGACATTGATTAGCATACATTCCCACGATGTGACCACTGGTGTTGTTAAACCATATGGACTCTTTTCATTCATTCATTTGCATTTGGGACTTCAAGATAATGAGATGACAGCACAGTAGGGAGCTAGCCTCTATGATGCCTCGCATTACTCATGTTCCCCAAAGCACTTCATTATTTCCTCCTAGGCCGAATCGGTACAGGCGCCCCTGTACCGTTCGAGGAAATTATTGCTCAATCCTTGTATACAAGTTGTCCATGGTCAGGCGAATGTGTGTCCGACTCGATATACACAGTGTGCATAGAATATTTGAAGTAATAGGCAACAAGATCATTCTTAGCATTTCATAACCATCATTCTAGGCATCAATTCAATCATTTCAATGTTCAGTTCATTGCAGTGTAATCAATTCATTTCAATGTTCTATCTCTAGCATCTTAGTGGTATTGACTTGTGGCATTAGCATCTTGATATCGATCAACGGATGTTGCAAGACAATTATTTAGTTGGCATGAAGGAATAGCGAGAGGGACAATACCACCACAGAGATCCACACTCACCAAGTTAGAGAATCGTCGAGAGAGAGAGAGGAACACTTGCATGCTTAGCCTTCAGTCACGCGTCAGTCTGCATTGGCACCAAAAGATTGATTAATAATCCGTCTCGTTGTGTTCTCTTCTCTCAGAATTCTCAAGAATGAATGCTATGTAAATCGATGAAAAAGGGCAAGAATCAAATCATCGAAAATCATTCAGAAAAGCATCCATCAAAACCAAGCAGCAAAACCAGCAGCAAAACATCCAGAGAAAACTCTTGGACGCATTTCAAGAGAAACCGATCCATCAATTGGAATGGTTCTTATGCACTTGTCCGTGATCGATTCAATGCCGACGGTAAGTTTCCCCAATACTCGGTTCCGACCGAGTTAGCCAAGCCACAAGCCTTACATAGTGAACCGCTAGGAGCGGGACACTACAACAATAGGTTAATGTTTGTCATCTTTTGATATATTCATTTTTTCTGTTACTCTATTTCTTTATTTGAACTTATGACTACTCATTGAATATTATGTTTTTTCTCTGATATGTTCTTTAGCATTTACAGAATATTCATGATATTCGTTTTACGAAGCTTTTATTATCTTATTATTTATGTTAATAACTACCTATAGCAATAATTCTTCGCGGGAGAGAAGTCAGGCACATTTAATTTCTCTCTCTCAAAATTTTTATTTTCTTTAACCCTACGGTTATCAGATGAATACCGTGCTAAGATTTTAAAAGGGAACAAATGAACTTTGATAAGAAGATCTAATATTTTGATGAGTTAGTTTCCTACTTCTGGAAATATTTCTTTGGATTTTAAATCTGTCAATAATATTAATTTTGGATATAGCCATGTAAAGGGGTAGCAGTTAATTGTTTCAAATCCATTATTCTCCTAACATGCCATATATCTAGAATGCTATTTATTTGGACGTTTATCTAGTCCCTTTTTTTCAAAAATGGCTATTTATGATTTATGGATTCTTTTATTAAAGTTGTCTCCGTAAAACAAAAATTCGAATCATCAGCTGTCAGTCTGATGACTAAACAGACACATTCGAACATTTATTAAAGACAACTTCTCATAATAAATTTTGTTTTGATTTCTCTATGTTATTTTGAATCTGTCCGATACTCGGATGCTATTGTTAAGACAATTTTCAAAAATACTTTACCGTCTTGAAGCTATTTGAATATTTCGTATATTTTCTTAGTTGGAAATATATTTTGTTTGTTCATATTTAAGCATTTTTTATTGAATATTTATTTTACTTCCCTAAAGATAATATTTGTTTTAAGTTTGGAACTTTATATGCCTTGATCAAAGGAAAGAAAGATGCATATATCGGATATCCCTTAGATTTTGTTGTTATCGATTTTATCTATCTTATGCATATAAATATTTTTGAACCAGATACGCATATTTTAAGGGGAAGCAAATTAATTATTTTAATTCATATATACCCTTAATATGTGGTCTACCTAGTTCGTTTTGGATATAAATTTTTTTATTTAAAATATCTTATTGATTTGGTCATGATATTTTATTTTATAGTGTATTTATGAGAGAATATGATTCTTCTTGGTTCTCTCATTTTCATAGGTTTACAAATTAGAAGTTTTTTTATCTTGATTTCCTTATCTTGATAATTATTGAGCTATTATTATTTTGCTTTTCTTATTGAGGACTTGATCTAGACGCTACCGTATTTTTCTAGATGTCATCTTATTAGACACAGAGAAACAATTGGCTGGCATCTTTACAAAATCTTTAGCGGAAGATCGATTCAATTATTTACGTCGAGAATTAGGATTTTTATATGTTAATAATATTAATTGATTTTATCTTATGAATTATTTTTCAATATGCAAAAATTGTTTTTGAGACAAGCCTACAAAGGGTTTGTCTGTCACCACGGCTACGGCTAAAGTGAAACGGTACTTAAGCGTTCTCCTGTGAACCTCCGTTAGCTGAAACAGTACCCCTACAGCTAATCTGAGACAGTCGTTGTGTAATAAAATTTAATTTGTAAAATAATTTTAATTATATTAATTAAAATTTAAAATTACTAATCTCGGTATTAAATAATTAAAAATGAATAATAAATACAAAATGACATTTTGAATTCTGTCAAAAATCACCTCAACAAAGTTATGCCCGAACTCGGTTGGTGTTGGGTTTTAAACAGAACCTGAATGGCTCCACTTGTATTTCTTCTTCCTTCTCCTCCAAACAACATCTCAAACAGTTTCGATATATGATCTAGATGCTGAGTTGATGTTTTTCAAACTCTTATTCTTATTATGCATTTTCAGTTCACTATTTTTTATCACTTTTTGGTATGCACTTATGCTAGCATTACTTTTTAGCTACTGCTTCAGTCATAAACTGCATGTGAAATCTGTTTATTATCATTATATTATCTCTCCGTTTCTTCAACGTTTGTTACTTATGCATGAATTGTGGGGGAGCTTCTCTCTTTGCAATTATTTTGCTAAGTGACAACGGGGAAAAAATGATCTAACATCTTTTTCAAGTTTACTTTTATCAAGAGGAGACAGTACCAAATGAACAAGAACGTTT
The DNA here is from genome assembly GCA_029216955.1 of Iris pallida. Lineage (NCBI taxonomy): Eukaryota > Viridiplantae > Streptophyta > Magnoliopsida > Asparagales > Iridaceae > Iris > Iris pallida. The sequence continues at coordinate 31,144 of JANAVB010039331.1, read as the reverse complement.
TGATTTTTTTTTTGTCAAATCAAGATCAGGATGTTATATCGGTTAAGGTTTGTCAATTATCCAAATGGAGGAGATTGTTGGCCCATTGGTCATGGTCGAACCTGATTTTTAATAATTGATCTAACCATGTCTCGATATAAGGGCTATTTGGACGAACTGTCAGAACTACTACTGCTACCGTTCAAGACTTGGAGCCGTGTTTGTCATTGCGTCTGTATCTTTCAATTATCAATTATCAATGTATTTTCACATTTTATTGAGTATAGAAATACAATATAAATCGAGTCGTACTGGCAAATAGGCTACCCATAACTGTTTTAAAAAATATCCATTTATTTTGAAAACTAGCCCAAAACTAAAAGCCCAAAATACTTCCTAACTGCTTGAACATTCGGAAGCCCAAAACCTGAGTTTCAAAACCCAAAATCACCTATTCTGTATCAACAGAACTCTGTGCGAATTCGTCCCGAACGGCCTGAGTTCGGTTGGTGGAACGTTACATTTTAAATCCAGTCTTCTCGCAGTTACGGATGCAACAGTTATTTGCCGAGATTCTCTCAAAGAATTCTGTCTGAATTCTGTCTGAATTCTCCCTTTAGAAATCCTATAAATAGAGAAGAATTTCTACCATTTCAACACACCAATTCACTTTCTCTTCTTTTCCTCTAAGTTTACTACGTTCTTCCAAAACCTTCTAAGCTTTCATTTTCAAATCCCAAACCAGTTACAATCCTCTAGTCGATTTGCTAGTGCGGTACGGTATAGAAGTTCAGAGTGATTGTAATCAAGAGGCTTGACAAGAAGTAAGAGACTTCATAATTGAAGTTGGTCGAGTGCTTCGGATCAAAACTCGCGTCTGTAGAAGTTGCAAGGACTATAAAAACTTACAATTTTTTCATAGTGAATTTTAACACCGGGAGCTAGAGTTCTCTCGATTGGATTAGTACTCACAAGAGGGAGATCAGTATACATCGATTTGGAATTGTAAGTTAGTTTTGGAATTATTTTTTGGAATTATTTTCTTCCTTTTTTTAATTAATTGAGGATATACATATGGCTTAGACGACTCAGATTTTAACCATTTTGAATAGTAGAGATTTAATCATCAATAAAAAAAATTATATTTTTATATAAACTATATATTTCAGAAAAATACATATATATTCACCGAAATAATATGGATATTAATTTTTGAAAATATAAAATTCTCGGGTATATAGGATATTAAATTTTTGAAAATATAAAATTCTCGGATATATATAGTATTCAGCTTACTAAAATCATGCACCGGTAAAATCATGGCACAGAGAACAACAATCAAGACGGTTCCTACTACATCTGCATAATTTTCTTCTGCAACATATACACTGCATAATCTTCTTGTGTACATACAGAAAGAAGCCAAGTATTCTAATACAAAACTAATAGAGATCGTTTGTGTTTTCCGCAAGCAGGAGGAATACATTAAAAACATACCTATTCTAAATTTCAACTCATCCATGTAACAAAAACTGTAGTTATCCTCTCTTGTAGGAGGAAGAAAGTTCACAATTTTATTGGAACTCTGAGCATTTGACAAGTAGCAGTAAATTGGCCTTATAGTTCAAAACCTATATTTTGCCTTTTACCACTTGAGCACTAGATTTCCTTTCACTACAAGTCTTAACAAACTGACACCAAGCAATAATAGGCAACAAATAAAATCCCAATTTAAAATTTTGGCAGTACCATAATAAGTATCCAGTTTACATTAAAAAAAAATTCCAACAGATATTTGATAAGGAAATCTCTTCCAGTAGTAAAGAGGGCTCGGCAAGTAAAATTGGCAGCAGAGGTAAAAGATGAGATTAATCTGCTTCATCAATGACCTTGGTTCCCAATCCGCTAAGCCCCTCGGCAGGTATCTCAGCAACTGTCACCAATGAGTACAGCTCTTCCTTTGCATCCTCCTCTTCGTTCCTCTTGCGGGCAATCCTCACACGTACACGCCTTGGCACGGTGCGGATTCCTCGGCTCCATATGTGCTTGTTCAGCTTCACATCAACCCTTACATCGGTAGTCCCCATTGCCTTCTGAGCAAACTTCCGAATCTCCTTAATGGCCTTGGGAGCCATCTTCTTGAAGGTGCTGCCCAAGGAGACAGACAAACATTTACATTCTTCAATTTGATATATACCAGTAAGAAGTGGGAGATCATGAGGAGATGGAAATTATTTGTGTTTTAATAGAAGAGAGTATGTATTCCAAGATAGTGACCTATTTCAGAACAAGCACAAGAGTGTTATTATTTTGGTGAAAACTCACTAAAGCTACGGCCTGGGAAAAGAATTTATTCATTTAACATCACCTGAATCGTATGAATTGTATTACCAAACCTACATTTTAATCCAAATCCAATCACAAACACTTTCATGCAAATAATGGAGGTTCTACTCTCCTTAACAAACAAGCTTTTCAAAATTTCCACATTAATTATTCATAAAACATGGGTTCCCATTAAGTAAGCCCTCATGGTCTAGTCAAGGTTATAAACGGCGGTAGGCGGATGTGCGGCGGAGAGAGTCCGCCTACCGCCTAGGCGGTTGGTACATTTTGAATACTTTTTACTATTTTTTTTGCATAATATGCATATTTTAAGGGTGTTCCATACATAACTAAGTTGTAGAACGAAGATTTATAAAGTTTTAGTTTTGTAAAAGTGAATCAGCGGCCCATAATACTTAAAAAAACCTTTTTGGCCAAAATATTTTGTTAAGTATTGCTCCGTCTAGGCGCCGCCTACGCCGCGTCACCACCGCCTATGCCGCCAACCTCCGTTGGCCGTCTACTCCACCGCCTACCGAAAAGCGGTGCGGAGAGGGACCGCCTACCGCCTGGGCGCCGCCTAGGCGGCCTAGGCGGACTCCATTTAGAACACTGGGTCTAGTGAAGCAGAAAAAGAAATATAAAATATTCAACAGATAAAGGCATAAAGCACACATCTTCCCTACAGTGGAGATGAACTGAAACACGGTCTTTCTTGTGGAAAAGACATCACAAACACAATGCACACAAAGAATTTCAAAATCAACCCCGTTTCTTTTATTTGAGAAGAGCACAAATACATGAAAGTTGTATATATCTGTGTGTGCAGCCGAATCCAACCCATTGATTATTCACCACTTTATCGAAAGTGGACTACTTGATCGTCACGTGGGCCAAGTTGGTTCTACTCTCCTTAACAAACAAGCTTTTCAAAATTTCCACATTAATTATTCGTAAAACATGGGTTTCCCATTAAGTAAGCCCTCATGGTCTAGTGAAGCATAAAAAAAACATAAAATATCCAACAGATAAAAGGCATAAAGCACACATCTTCTCTATAGCGGAGATGAACTGAAACATGAACAACAACAAACTAAAGTTTGTTTGTCTCTCTTGTGGAAAAGACATCACAAACACAATGCATACAAAGAATTTCAAAATCAACCCCCTTTCTTTTAATTGAGAAGAACACAAAAACATGAAAGTTGTATATATCTGTATGTGCAGCCGAATCTTACCCATTGATTATTCACCGCTTTATCGAAGTGGACTACTTGATCGTCACGCGGTTGGTCATTTATGGATGCAGCATAAGGGTTGCTTCAAGCACAGATAAAATTCCACCATGTAAAAAATTGTCAGTTTATTGTGGATTCTCTAGCCAGGAAACAAAGAAAGGGAAGACAGAAAGACTATGTTAACAGACACGCCACAGGACTAGTTTGACAAATGCCTCTACTTGTTTGACTAATGGCTCTAGGATTAGGTTATTTCAGCTCTCTATGTATATATATGAATCTTTGGTCTATGTATGAACATGCTTGACCATGAAGAAGAAGCATTGGCCCCAACTTGTGGTTCAGATCTTCATACCAAGGTTGTGAAAAGCGCTAGGCCCTAGTCGGGCGGCCACTCACTGCCTAGCGCCTAGCCTGCCTAGGCGGTCACCTAGGCGGCCGCCTAGATCTAGGCGGTACAAAAACAAATTGAAAAAAATCCAAAAGACCTACTGAAAATTGAAGAAAAAGTCCATAGAACCCAAAACACGCATAAACGGACGTCGGGTGGTCTAGGCGGGCGCATAGGCGGACATCGGACGGGCACTAGGCGCCTAGCGCCTAGGCGGCCGCCTAGACCGCCTTTTAGAACAGTGCTTCATACTCCTCAACATCCCTTGTGCATATGCATACGAGTTCTTATAAAAGTTTGTAGTGCTAGACCTAACATGGTGGTTTCGGGATTTGATAGCTAACATGTTTCAGTTACTTAATTGTGTGTAAGAGAGAGAAAATGAATATTACCTTAAAATTTGCAATAAGAGCAAAAAACTAAGCTATGGAGCATTGGAAATATGATTGATCATTGATGTCTTTCTAAACAAAATGATAAGTCCTAGAAAGGCTCAATAATGAAACTAATTATACCAAATAATCTTTCACAATGTTAAGTGGAAAAGAAACGGGTATTTGTCTCATATCTCATAGCCAACACACTATGCCCTATACATTTCTTTCACCCCATAGCTTACTCTAGTTCATAACACCAAGGCAGGGTTTGGTAAACATCCTAGTTGCCTTGCTTCTAATTTTCTTTGGAAAGCATCAAAAGTTGTTTGATATTTATTTAAAAAGCTAGTTACTTTCTTGGGGCAGCTTATGAAAGAAGGTTTGCAGTATCGGTATCGAAATTGGTATCGAACCCTTCCTAGAGTATCAAGATCGAGATATTGGCAGTATCGGCAGAGTATCGGATTTTTGGCATCAGAACACAAATAGTTATTAAAAAAATTTTAAAAAATGTTTTACATTTAGACATAATTTTAAGTAATTCACGTGTTGTGTCTTAGTAATTTTGAAATTGAATGAAATAGTACTCACCCTTGCCGATTGGTTTACCTGCGATAGATAAAAAGTTTCTTATTTTACAACCTTACTATGCTTTTACACCCTAATTCATTGATTTTTTTTTCATTAAATTTTCTTTGCCGAATTGACCAGAAAAGAGACCCCCAATGTTGGTATCGGTCGGTATCAGATCGAGACATGCCAAACCATATCGGTATCGGCCGTATCAGATCGGTATCGGTCGATACTGCAAACTATCTTATGAATACAGTGGGCTGGGCTGCTTCCACAAGATGCTTCTGCTTTTTGTAAAGGAGGATCCTAAATATCAATAAAGATGGTATAACAATAAAACTATGAAGCATGGACATCCAAAAAAAAAAAAAAAAACAGTGCCGTGATGTCCCATGGTGCCAAACACATCGGTGACTACATGGACAAAAGCTCATTTGGTGTCATGCCGTCGCTGTATCTGTATCGTTTTCTTCATATTAAGATAAAACTATTTTAGAACAATAATATTAAATCCTTTTACAGTAACTTTTACTATTTCTAGCAGGCAAACTTATTATAAACATTTATGATTCTATCTTTTATTAGGAAAAACAAATTATGTCAAGTGTCCCTGTCACAATGCCCTTATTATTTGATGACAATGCATTTATCATTTTATATTGATTACCAGCTTAACAAATTGCGACGCACAGATACAAAACAGTGGTTTACGTGTCCAACAAATCACAGACTCCAAATTACAACAGGACACGCCGGATCGTTGCCGTGTCCGTGTCACTGATGTCCATTTCGCTTTCAAAACAAACAAATTTAAGAGAGGAAAGTCGAAAGCATAATGGCTGTCGTTTCAGTGCCGTGTCCGCGCCCGTCAAGACGCTGATACTCCACACGTGTCCGATTCGTGTCGTGTCGGTTCATATTCATAACCAAAACGAAACACATGGAATAGAGTGAGAGAGAGGGGGTATGAGAGAGAGAGAGAGAGAGATGGGAATGGATTATGTACCATCCATGGAGCCTCTTGTGGAGATTGATGGTGTACTCCCTCGTCACCACCTCCTCCTTCCTTCCTCCTTTGCTCGCTTTCTCCACCATTGCTGCTGCTCCACAACACCCTAATTCTTTTATTCTAGCGGCTACTGACGAAGGAAGAACGAAATAAGAAGAAACCCTAGATTTGGACACCCACTGTGTTATAAAGTTTACTATAGCTTCACCAAAATGACCCTGGCTTTATTCCTTGGGTGCGACTATCCCCACCCCACCACATGCTAAGCACATCCCAAAAATAAAAAAAAATTCCTATTCTACCCCTCCCCTCCCCTCCCCCGAACTGCTCAGCACACCCCACCTCCTCCCGACCCCCCTTCCTCCTCCTCTCGCCGAGCCTCCTCCTCCTCCTCCCCCAATTCCGACCCCTCCTCCTCCGACCTTTGACCCCGACCTCCGACCCCAGAGGAGGAGGAGGGATCGGGAGGGGGGGAGGAGGAGGAGTAGGGGAGGGGGTCGGGAGGAGGTGGAGGAGGATCGGCGGGGTGGGGGGGGGGGGGGTCGGGAGGGGAGCGGGAGGAGGAGGAGGATCGGCGGGAGGAGGAGACGGAGGGGAGGGAGGGGAGCGGGAGGGTCGGGTGGAGGAGGAAGAGGAGGAGGCGGCTCGGCGGGAGGAGGAGGAGGAAGGGGGTCGGGAGGGGGTGGGTGTGCTGAGCAGTTCGGGGGGAGTGAGGGGAGGGGTAGAATAGGAAAAAAAATTATTTTTGGGGTGTGCTTAGTATGTGGTGGGGTGCGGATAGCCGCACCCTATTCCTTCCGTACCCATGGGAAAATAAGGGTTTTTTTGTCATTAGACTCGATGCAACTGGCCGGCGCAGCTGAAGGAGAGATTTTAATCGTGTCATATTTTGAGAAAGTTTGACTTGCACCCCATTTTTTACCCAATTTTTAAGATGTACCCTACACAATTATAAATTTTTTTTTTCTTTTTTTTTTGTGTCCATTTCTTGAGGCCGCCAGCTTAGGACCGTGATCGCCCTGCGACCACCCAGCCATTTCATGCCCACGGGAGGGCTCGAACTTAGGACCTCCTCCAAGTGAGCCCCCCTCCCTAACTACTTGGGTTAGGGAGCTTGGACTTTTTTTTTAAAAGCAAATTAAACTGCCACAATTTCTAATATTATTGCCGAAATAAACCATTCCAATTACAGATATACATAGATGCGCCTTCTATTTACAATCGATCCCCTGAACGTCCAGCAAACAGTCTGACGAGTGGCCGTCAGAGCGAGACTGTATATAACATTAGAACATATCTCCTTGCTCTCCAATCGGGATTTGCCACCTAGACTTCCGTCCAGGAAGTTTGTGAACCACTCCGTAATTTCATAAAACACTTAAAAGACAGTGGCTCTTCATGAAGAGCTTATGAGATTTATCATGGAATGTCCACCATGATCTTTAACTAGTACACTGTAAATATGCCAAAAATCTGGTAGTCTATATATCGTGTCGGCCAAACTAAGAACAGCCGATGGATGAGAATTTTCTACTTACAGGACTCGCTTTCTATTTACAATGAAGTAACCACAACTAAGCTCTCAGTCCGTCAAAACCTCCCGTAATTTCCTTGCAGCGGGTAGAATTGAGATGATCCATCCTCAAGATCTTCCAGATCATCTCCTCATCAGTTGCATGACAATGTGCAGCGACACTTTGCTTCCAGTACGAGCAAGGAGACACTACATCACAAACATAACAATAGCACTGAGGGTAAAATGAGAATGCAAAGTATTTCATACTTTTGACGAAAACCGTCTCCAACTCACGGTCAAACCCTTTGACCAAATTTTTTTGACCAAAATATCCCCATCTTCTTTCCCGTGTTCCGTTCGTAGCAACAGTAGCAACAGCGATAGCAGCAGCAGCAGTAGTAGTGGCGGCAGCAGCTGCCGCCAGCCTTGTCGTGCGGTCGCGACTGTGCCCCCTGTCACGACCCGTACCCGCTTTTCCGGATACGAGACGTGTCCAAGCCAGCCTACGCCGCAGAGTCGGCGGTAGAACGCTGTCAAGCCCGCAAGAAATAATGCTCAAGAAATAACATTTGATGCTCATTCACAATTCTAATTTATTACAACATTTAAAACATTTAAAATTAAAGGAATTACAAGCTTTTATAATTAATGAAATTGATACAATTGCTTTCTATTTCTAGGTTGTCTGCAGCATACCTATGTCTTCCCAGTGCTAAGAGTGATCGCGGCTAAACCTGAAAAATGTTGGTTTCCAGTCAGAAATGGAATAAGTACACAAACCGACGACAATGCAAAACATAATAGAATTAACAAGACATAAAAATAGCATATGGAATATGAAAGCTAGTAAGAAAACTGATGACATAGCACGGTAGAGAGGTAAACAAGGAAAAACTAATAAAAGACATCTATCTAGGTGGTGTGAAATATCCGTTTCAACATGTGGACGGCTAGGGGATAAATAAGGCACACTGCACGTGTCGTGCGCAGCGGCTAGCATTCACGAGAGACAATGGGATAGTTCTGGGTAGTCCACATGTTTACTAAGATATTTCCCCTCCTGACTACTCCGTGTGACGAGCGTGTCAACAAGCAGCAAGATGTATGTATAGACATAAAATGAAAAGACTACTATGAATCGGAAAGCAATCAGAAAGTGCACTTGCCTGAGGTCCTTAGCTGAAGAAACCAATAATAATATACCACTCAACGAGCCACAATCAATCAACACATGCAGAAGTCTCCGGATGCTGAAATTGTCACCCCCAGTTTTTCAAATTAGGGGTATTTTTGTCATTTTCAAGTTTTATAATATTTTAGGAATTTTATATGATTTTATATGATTTTTAGGAATTTATTTGAGTCGGTTTGAATTTTATCCAATTCGGACCCAATTTGGAGACCCGGGTAGCCTGGACCCTAGTGGGACCCCCATACTAGCTGGGTTTAGCCCATGTACCATCATAAATAGGCTAGAAATTATTAACCTAATTGCCACGGCTTAATTAGTCATTTTAGAGACTTAATTAGTCGTTTAGAATCAAACCGAACCAACCCGAATTGGATTTGAACCCAAACTAAGCTTATTGGGTTTGGGGCTATTGGATCCCAACCCAATAACCCCCTATGGAGTGGCCGGCCATGTAAACCCTCCCCCTCTCTTTCTTCTTCACAAAGAAAACAATCTCTCTCTCTTTCAAAACCTCTTCTTTCTTCCAAGCTCTCTCTCTCCATTTAGGTTTGTCATAAATCCCTCTTCTATTACTCTAATTAATTTTTGGTCTTCACAATAAATGTAGAGGGAACCTTCCTCTACACTTTGCCCTCTAATTTTAGGTTGTTCCCTAGAGTTTTGGTTAGAGTTTAATTTGGGGCTTTTATGTATTAAATGGTATATATATATATATAGGTATATAGATATGTATATATATATATATATGTATTATACGTATATGTGTATTTGTGGGAGAATGAGAGTGGTAGTGGTGGAGTTGTCATGTGTGTGTGTATGTGTGTATATATATATATACATATGTATATGAGTTTAGATATATATATGGTTGTGTATATATATATGTATTTATATGTGTGTGTGTGTGTGTTTATATAAATATATGGAGATGTGTGTGTATATATATATACATAGATGGGAGGTTAGAGGATTAGATATAAGGGTATATATATAGATAAATAGATATAGAGATATAGAGATAGATAGATATATATATATATATATATATATATATATATGTATATAGAGAGAGTAGAGGAATGAGTGAAGTAGGAGGTAGAAGAGGGAAAGAAGTAGAGAAGACAGCAGTGGCAGCAGCCACAGCTGCTGTGGCAGCCCAAACAGCAGCAATAGCTGCTGTCCACAGCAGTAAACCCCCCCCTTTGGTGATTTGTTCACCTATTAACCCCCTTTACCTATATATATATATGTATGTATATATGTAGATATATATATATATATATATGTATTATATATGGTTAGAATCGTAGAGAAGAGTAGAAGAAGATTATGGAATGAGAAGTTAGAAAAGAATTAGAGGTTAGGAGGAAAGATTGGAAGAAGTTAGAAGAATAGGAGGAAAGCTAGAATAGAAAAAAGAGGAAAGTCGAGTTAGAGGGCGAATTTGAGCCCGGAGCATCGGATCGCGATGAAACTTGGCACGGAGTTCAAATATGTGATTTAGATTTTGCGGGTAAGCTCCCGGGAGAAAATCGGAGTCATAGGGCGCCGGTATCGCGCCGTGTCAGTGCGTATCTCGAAATATTCGAGATTTCTGCAACGGGCCGTAAGGTGGACTAAACGTCCACTTTACTTAGGTATTTTGGTAGATAACGAACCTATAGGATAGTACCCTACTACCCTAGGGAGATCGGGTCAAAATAACTAGCGTAGGCGGGTTAACTAGCTAGTCGCCGAAGGGTGAAATTTGCCATTTTTAAGGGTAAAATAGGGATTTGGCCCACGGCCAAGATTTGAGTTTCCGAGTCCAAGATGGACTTGGATATGGGTTGTATAGGTTGGTAATAAGTAGGATTAGCTGTCTAAACCTAGTCTTGGACCCGGTTGACCACGGTTGACTTTTTGGACTAAAAGTCAACTATGGGTCAACACTTTACCCAATTTGGTCCCAAATTCCATTAGACTTGTGCAGTTGACCGAAAGTCAACTGTTAGTCACCAGTGACCTAGAGTTGACCTAGGGTTGACCACAGTTGACCATGGTTGACCAGAGTTGACCGGTTGACCAAAAAGTCAACCGTTGACTCAAATTGACCTAGATTGATTCCGTTTGACTTGCATTGACCCAGTATGACCTAGCTAGACCTAAAATGACTTAGGTTGACCTCGTACAGTCTAGTTTGACGTGTCTTGACCTAGAATGACTTAATAGGATTCAAATTGATTTGACTTTATTTCCTAAGTATAGTATTGATAAGTCTTGTTCTCTATAGGTCCTCGAGACGCTGCATTTGCTCCGGTTGACGTACCATATCATATTTCAGGCGAGTACATTCTCTGACACTTTTCCAATTTATGCTGACTGATATAATCCATGTAATTAGTGTAGATAGCTTGTTCTCGACACATTGGTCACACGGATTGGTATTCATGGATCCCGACATGAGATGTTATTCCTCGTTATCTTGGTATATCTTGTGCAAGCCCCCTTGTAGTTCTTGTGCAGTATATGGACACCGATTCTCGAGAAGACTTGCTCCCTTCTCGTAGAATCCCGTGTCGTAACGTGTCTTGCTTGGATCCACTCTACCAGTCGGGGACGGGGAGTACTAGTGTAGATGTGTGGTCATTATCCACCTTGTTTATTCTTGTAGACCTTGAATGCTACCAATCCTACACTCCACGTGGGATTGGCTGATCATAACCTTGTGCAGACCCAATCCGGCCACATGTTGTAGCTAGTATTCACACACCTAGAGATATGATTCTTGATTCTTGTACATGCCATGATCAGTTTACTTGCCTTGTTCTAGCTCTAGTTTTACAGCTTACCTTGCCATAATTCTCACATGTACATTCCATGATTTTTTTGTATATACTCTCTATTTACAGATTATAGCTTTTGTCATATCTTGTGAAATGTTGTTAGTGGATTGTGCTCGTTCCATCCTGACAGGATATGTTGAAAATATTACAGATGCAGATGAGGGAGACTATTGTACCTACTACGGTCCGGATGACGTAGTGGGCCTAGACCTGGAGACTTTGGTCCAGCAGGGCTTAGCTCCGCCTGACGAGACCCTACCTATTACTTAGTTAGAGTAGGTCTTTTATACTGGACTTTGTCTCCAGCTACTTTTGAGTCTGTTATTACTATGGACTGTATTAGAGACTTGGACTGTATTAGAGACTTGGACTGTATATATTCTTTGTGTTGGACTTGACAGGTTATATATTATTTTATCGTCTTGTTGTCTTTACATTTCAGTCTTTACTTTGTTATCTTAGAGTCGTGATTGAGCACTCGTATATATATTCATTGCTTGTCCTCCGTTCGGAGTTGACCATATTCTCGACAGGTTTTTGTTATATATATAAACTGTTTAGAAGTAGAGAAATCCACAGCGTTCCACGCCGATTTTTCGGTGAGGGCTGGGCGTTGTCGCGTCACGTGCCCTTTTAGCGGGTGCGGGTCGTGACACGTTTTAGTGGTGGCCCACGCAGGTCCTGAAGTCGCAATTAGTGCGATGTCGTAGTGGCGCTCGACTTAGAGTGCTATTACGAGCCTGCGGTACGTATCTAAGATAGGCTATAGGCTAGGGTACTCAATCACAGTAGGATCTTTCCTTACTTATCTTGTTTACCGTCTTTGATATCGATTTACTGCTTTCTAGCTGTCCTCCTTTGATATTGCCTTCATGTGCCATATTGATATCTTCTTCTTAATTTGTCTCCAGGATATTGATGACTCATTCTCCTGGCGAGGGGCTCGGGGAGACGGAGAGGTCTGCCACTTCTGGCGGACAGGCTCCGGTTACTTCCCCGGCTGATGGGACTTCTGTTGGGGCTCTTGGGGGTACTCCTCCAGCTACCTCTATGACCGTCCCTGGGGCCATTGCGGGTGTTCTTCCCGTAGTGCCAGGGGCTACAGTGGGAGCTGCTGCAGGTATTCTTCCTCCTCAGCAGGGGACTCCTCCGGTGATGATGGGAGCTATTCCTCCATTGCCTCCTCTGCCCGCAGATATGGGGCAGATGCTAGCATTCTTCCACCAGGTGCTTGAGTCCCAGCGGGCTCAGCACGAGGCTCAGCACGAGGCTCAGTTGAGGCAGACAGAGGTTATACGCCAGGGCATGGAGGATGCGTACAGATTGGCTATGGCGGCAGTGGAGCGTCAGGCTCCCCAGAGGGAGGTTCAGCAGCAACAGCCGAAGATCGGGGATATCCATGCTTTCAAGAAGCTTGGTCCGAGGGATTTCAAGGGGACTGAGGGCATTATCTATGCAGATGATTGGCTCGAGGATACCGAGCGCCAGATGGGGGCTTGCCGTCTTGCAGCCGACCTGAGGGTCGAGGCGGTTGGGTTGCAGTTGTTAGATATTGCCCGGACATGGTTCCGGAATGAGCCGGCTCTTGCAGGAGAGGGCCATACTTGGGCGGAGTTCAGGACCCTGTTCAGAGAGAAGTTCTTTTCCCCTACGGACAAGATTGGCCTGGTGCGGCAGTTCCAGAACCTGCAGCAGGGCAGCATGACCGTAGAGGAGTATGCGGCGGAGTTCGGCCGGCTGAGCCGATATGCCGAGTACATGGTGAGTGACCCGGTGATCCGAGCGGAGCGCTTCAGGGAGGGATTGGCATGGGATATCAAGGTCCCGATCCCTTCTTTCTACGCGACATATGCGGAGGTCTACGCAGAGGCTCGGAAGGTAGAGAGGGAGTTGGGCTTGAAGCCGAAGAGGGATCGAGATGTGTTTTCAGGGGCCAGTAGCAGTGCAGGGCCTGCTAAGCGCCCTCAGCTTCAGCATCAGTCTTTCCAGCATCACCAGCCGCAGGTGCAGGCCAGAGCACCGGTCCAGCAGCAGGTGCAGCACACTCAGCAGAGGCAGGCACAGCATGGGGCTCCTTGTGGCTACTGCAAGAAGTCCGGTCACATCTGGGAGGTCTGCCGGAAGAGGCTGGGCTTGTGCCTCTATTGCGGGGAGGCTGGACATCAGTTGAGAGATTGTCCTACGAACCATCGCCGTGCAGCTCAAGGAGCACAGGGTAGGCCACCTATGGCACCGCATCACGTCCTCCACCAGCAGCGGGATATACCCCGCCAGGACAGGGTTTTTGCGATGGCAGTTGAGGATCCTGCACGCATTGGACTAGGAGGTAGGATCTTGCCCTTTCTTTTTACCTGTTCTTTTCGCCCATTGATTGATGATTGCTTTCTTAGTACCTTTAGTTTGCATATGTGATGATCATGCTAGATAAACAGAAACCCCAAGGAAGACTGCAATAACACGATACTGTAGAGATTTAAAACCATGCATGTGTTCTGACTTCCTGGGTTACATGTTATATAACTTAGGATAAAATTTAGTAGACCTTGATTGTTGGGTGCTTGACCTAGAGAAGAGTACGACCGTTTGAATTTCGAGGACGAAATTTTTTAAGGAGGGTAGATTTGTCACCCCCAGTTTTTCAAATTAGGGGTATTTTTGTCATTTTCAAGTTTTATAATATTTTAGGAATTTTATATGATTTTATATGATTTTTAGGAATTTATTTGAGTCGGTTTGAATTTTATCCAATTCGGACCCAATTTGGAGACCCGGGTAGCCTGGACCCTAGTGGGACCCCCATACTAGCTGGGTTTAGCCCATGTACCATCATAAATAGGCTAGAAATTATTAACCTAATTGTCATGGCTTAATTAGTCATTTTAGAGACTTAATTAGTCGTTTAGAATCAAACCGAACCAACCCGAATTGGATTTGAACCCAAACTAAGCTTATTGGGTTTGGGGCTATTGGATCCCAACCCAATAACCCCCTATGGAGTGGCCGGCCATGTAAACCCTCCCCCTCTCTTTCTTCTTCACAAAGAAAACAATCTCTCTCTCTTTCAAAACCTCTTCTTTCTTCCAAGCTCTCTCTCTCCATTTAGGTTTGTCATAAATCCCTCTTCTATTACTCTAATTAATTTTTTGTCTTCACAATAAATGTAGAGGGAACCTTCCTCTACACTTTGCCCTCTAATTTTAGGTTGTTCCCTAGAGTTTTGGTTAGAGTTTAATTTGGGGCTTTTATGTATTAAATGGTATATATATATATATATAGGTATATAGATATGTATATATATATATATATGTATTATACGTATATGTGTATTTGTGGGAGAATGAGAGTGGTAGTGGTGGAGTTGTCATGTGTGTGTGTATGTGTGTATATATATACATATGTATATGAGTTTAGATATATATATGGTTGTGTATATATATATGTATTTATATGTGTGTGTGTGTGTTTATATAAATATATGGAGATGTGTGTGTATATATATATACATAGATGGGAGGTTAGAGGATTAGATATAAGGGTATATATATAGATAAATAGATATAGAGATATAGAGATATATATATATATATATATATATATATATATATATATGTATATAGAGAGAGTAGAGGAATGAGTGAAGTAGGAGGTAGAAGAGGGGAAGAAGTAGAGAAGACAGCAGTGGCAGCTGCTGTGGCAGCCCAAACAGCAGCAATAGCTGCTGTCCACAGCAGTAAACCCCCCCCTTTGGTGATTTGTTCACCTATTAACCCCCTTTACCTATATATATATGTATGTATATATGTAGATATATATATATATATGTATTATATATGGTTAGAATCGTAGAGAAGAGTAGAAGAAGATTATGGAATGAGAAGTTAGAAAAGAATTAGAGGTTAGGAGGAAAGATTGGAAGAAGTTAGAAGAATAGGAGGAAAGCTAGAATAGAAAAAAGAGGAAAGTCGAGTTAGAGGGCGAATTTGAGCCCGGAGCATCGGATCGCGATGAAACTTGGCATGGAGTTCAAATATGTGATTTAGATTTTGCGGGTAAGCTCCCGGGAGGAAATCGGAGTCATAGGGCGCCGGTATCGCGCCGTGTCAGTGCGTATCTCGAAATATTCGAGATTTCTGCAACGGGCCGTAAGGTGGACTAAACGTCCACTTTACTTAGGTATTTTGGTAGATAACGAACCTATAGGATAGTACCCTACTACCCTAGGGAGATCGGGTCAAAATAACTAGCGTAGGCGGGTTAACTAGCTAGTCGCCGAAGGGTGAAATTTGCCCTTTTTAAGGGTAAAATAGGGATTTGGCCCACGGCCAAGATTTGAGTTTCCGAGTCCAAGATGGACTTGGATATGGGTTGTATAGGTTGGTAATAAGTAGGATTAGCTGTCTAAACCTAGTCTTGGACCCGGTTGACCACGGTTGACTTTGTGGACTAAAAGTCAACTATGGGTCAACACTTTACCCAATTTGGTCCCAAATTCCATTAGACTTGTGCAGTTGACCGAAAGTCAACTGTTAGTCACCAGTGACCTAGAGTTGACCTAGGGTTGACCACAGTTGACCACGGTTGACCAGAGTTGACCGGTTGACCAAAAAGTCAACCGTTGACTCAAATTGACCTAGATTGATTCCGTTTGACTTGCATTGACCCAGTATGACCTAGCTAGACCTAAAACGACTTAGGTTGACCTCGTACAGTCTAGTTTGACGTGTCTTGACCTAGAATGACTTAATAGGATTCAAATTGATTTGACTTTATTCCTAAGTATAGTATTGATAAGTCTTGTTCTCTATAGGTCCTCGAGACGCTGCATTTGCTCCGGTTGACGTACCATATCATATTTCAGGCGAGTACATTCTCTGACACTTTTCCAATTTATGCTGACTGATATAATCCATGTAATTAGTGTAGATATGCTTGTTCTCGACACATTGGTCACCCGGATTGGTATTCATGGATCCCGACATGAGATGTTATTCCTCGTTATCTTGGTATATCTTGTGCAAGCCCCCTTGTAGTTCTTGTGCAGTATATGGACACCGATTCTCGAGAAGACTTGCTCCCTTCTCGTAGAATCCCGTGTCGTAACGTGTCTTGCTTGGATCCACTCTACCAGTCGGGGACGGGGAGTACTAGTGTAGATGTGTGGTCATTATCCACCTTGTTTATTCTTGTAGACCTTGAATGCTACCAATCCTACACTCCACGTGGGATTGGCTGATCATAACCTTGTGCAGACCCAATCCGGCCACATGTTGTAGCTAGTATTCACACACCTAGAGATATGATTCTTGATTCTTGTACATGCCATGATCAGTTTACTTGCCTTGTTCTAGCTCTAGTTTTACAGCTTACCTTGCCATAATTCTCACATGTACATTCCATGATTTTCTTGTATATACTCTCTATTTACAGATTATAGCTTTTGTCATATCTTGTGAAATGTTGTTAGTGGATTGTGCTCGTTCCATCCTGACAGGATATGTTGAAAATATTACAGATGCAGATGAGGGAGACTATTGTACCTACTACGGTCCGGATGACGTAGTGGGCCTAGACCTGGAGACTTTGGTCCAGCAGGGCTTAGCTCCGCCTGACGAGACCCTACCTATTACTTAGTTAGAGTAGGTCTTTTATACTGGACTTTGTCTCCAGCTACTTTTGAGTCTGTTATTACTATGGACTGTATTAGAGACTTGGACTGTATTAGAGACTTGGACTGTATATATTCTTTGTGTTGGACTTGACAGGTTATATATTATTTTATCGTCTTGTTGTCTTTACATTTCAGTCTTTACTTTGTTATCTTAGAGTCGTGATTGAGCACTCGTATATATATTCATTGCTTGTCCTCCGTTCGGAGTTGACCATATTCTCGACAGGTTTTTGTTATATATATAAACTGTTTAGAAGTAGAGAAATCCACAGCGTTCCACGCCGATTTTTCGGTGAGGGCTGGGCGTTGTCGCGTCACGTGCCCTTTTAGCGGGTGCGGGTCGTGACAGAAATAAACAGTATCATCGTTCTCAGAATAGTCAAATTAGCTAGGATTCCCTGTCCTTAAGTCCAATTCTGGACACAGGGGTAAAACGGTAATTTCGGGCAGAAACGATGTCCGTCGTTCGACCCGCTTTGCACCGAAATGCGTGCCAGAGTCAACGGTCTCTAAAGTTGTCAAACTACCAGTCAACGGATCCAGTTTTCCGATACGAACCCAACCGTATGTCTAGAGTTGGATTCTGGCGGGCCGTGCACAAAATCGCCCGTTGAGTGGAACCGCGGGGCCCGCAAAATGGTGATTTTATCAACAGTCTCAGAATCGGACCAAAATTGGCATGCAGGACCAGAAAAATGATACGGTCCTGCTGGCGCAAGTTTTGTCTCGATCTGACGAGCATGCACAAAGTAATTGGAGAATTTGTAAAGTGCACGATACGGTAAATTTCGACGGATACGCATCAAATTCGTCGCGCACACACGACCAATTTGAATTTCGCCAAAGCCCACACGACCATGAAACCGTTACGCAGCTTTTGGTGCTTACGGTACGCGACCACGTCGTCCGGATTGGCGGGACGCACGTCGTGTGGATGAATTTTATGATTTTTAAAACAGGTTTTCGTCAAAGTTCGGGATCCGATTTCTCGATGCTTAGTCGATGATTTCCAAACCCGCAAAAAGGGTTGTGAAGCCCTATATGGTGTTTGTAATGACCCGCTCCGCCCTAGCAGAACGTGTAACACCCAGTTTCTAAAATGAGGGTAATTTTGAAATTTTGTATTTTAATTTATTTAATTATGATATTTAAATGATAATATGATTTTTGATGATTTTTAATCATTTTAAAACTATTTTAGATCATGACTTATGGTTTTGGTGTTTGACTAGTGTAACCTTAGAGCCTAGCCATGTGATTAGGATGTTTGACTAGTACATTATAGCCTAGAGGGTATTTTAGGTATTTTAGGATTTATTTGAATTTATTATGATTTATGGAAATTTGTGTGATTTTAATATTAATTAAATATTGCTATGTGTTGTGTTAGTCATGACTAGTTGAGACTTGTAGACTAACCTAGAACTAACCCTAGTTGGTGACCCTAGTCTAGCTCTAGTCAACCTACTTTTAGTCATTAGAGATTGGTCATAAGGTAGGAAGGATTACTTAAGTAAAACTAGTTCATGACTTATGGCATAAGTCAATGACTTATGATTTATCAATTTTGAGACTTGTGATTAAGCCATAGGCCCATGACTTAGGCCCAAAACCAAATTAAACCCACCCATGGCAGCCAACCTAGGGATTCCCACCCCTATTTAATGCCTCTTTCATTTAGGGTTAGCCTATATTGGAAATAGATCTCAAGTTTTGGAAGAGGTAAATCCCCAACCTTATAAATTCCTAATTAATTTATTTTAGCTCCTTTTTAGTCCTAGTCTTTTGCAATAGGATCTAATTTATGTTTATATACTGATTTTGGAGGAGCACATCAGTTTGTATGCAATTTGGAGATTTGGAGTTGCCATTTGGAATCCCCTCTTTGAAGCTTTTCTTGAGTTTTGATACTCAATAGGTAAATCATCTAAACTCATAGTTTTTCCTGATTTCTTTGCATATAAGGTTAGAATTTAGGGTTTCCTAGCTGTCCCCGAAATTTGGGCACAATTCGTGTCCATTTCGTGTCCATATCGGACACGTATCATAGTGATACACTAGGTGTTTGTAGAAATACCACATAGGAATTTATTTTCATATTTTTGAAATGTAATTATATGGATTTGTAGATCTTGATGTGTACATTAATATTAATGAAGGTGTCCTAGTGATTTAGTGTCCTATTGTGTCAGAAATTTGGGTTGGACACGCCATGCACACGTACACTGTGTCCTGCATCACGGGCTCGTTTTCTCTCGACACAGGACACGTCGTGACCTGAAACTTGGTGTGAGCCTAGGGGCAACGACTGTCATCGTGCTCCTAAAATTTGGGAGCACCTCGTGGAGTGTGCGTGGCGCAATTGCCCCCGCACTGGTCGCACGAGCCACGCGCGGGCTGCTGTGTGCGCACAGTTTGCGCACTGATACGCAGCTGACACGGACATGACACGCATCGTGGTCACTGTGCAGGCAGTCCTAGGGGTAGCCCTACCCCTGGCGCACGTGTACGCAAGGCCACGTGTCGCCACGTGGCCTGTGTCACGCGCAGGACACGCGTGCACGCGTGCACGACAATTACTTGTGCACAGTACGTGTCTGTGTTCGTGCATCTATTTGGACACGACTCGTGTCCAATATTTGGACACGAGATGACTCTTAGGACCCCTATACTATGCTACATTATGTACCAACTTGTTAATTGTTAATTTGATGGTTTTTGAATTCGAAATTTCTGAATTTCCCTTGTGCGTTGATAATTCACTGATACCAACTGTTTCAGATTTCAAAAATTCAATTTCATTTAAACTGATGTTTTATGATGATTAATGGTCATACCTACATGTTAAGGAATAGTGTACATGGTTACTTGTGGGTTTTAGATGTGTTTTTGGGATCGAATTATCATTTTCCCTTTCAAATACTGTCGATTCACTGATACGGCCTAGGTTGTTAAATCCTGAAACATTTTGATTTTCATTTCTTCCCTGTTTTAAACTATTAGATTAGTCACCCACATAACTGTTAGCTGATAGGAGATTGTTAGGTTAGTTTTAATTTCATTTTTTGCATTGGAGTTAGTGACTTGGGTTTTGGGATTGAATTCTTAATCACCTAATGACACATAACCCTGTACATACATGCTAACCACACCCTATGCTTTTCCTGAAGAATTACTGAGATGTTGTTTTAAATCTGAAATAGTTGAGAACCTAAGAAGGAGTACACTGTCACTTGATTGGGCTTTTCTTTTCGATCAGTCATGTGCATACCTGAGAATAAATGAACTAAATACTAAATGAAACCTGAGAAGTTTCCTAAGTGGAAGCCTGAAGAATTATGTTAGTTTAATTTTGGTATTTACATGAAAACTGAAACTGTCTTTTGATTCCAGGTTTAACTGATTTTTTTGAATGAACATTGCTATGTATATACACACCCATGTATAACCTACCCTGTCAATAAACTGGGACTTGGTTATGTTGATACCTGAGAATGGTTGGGGACTCAAGTTCACACTGTTTTAATCTCCCCCAGGAACCTGAGGACTGAGCCATTACCCCCCTTGTGTGATGTACACAACACTACTTCCCTGTACACTCATTGACACACACCCACATGCTAAGCCTATCTACACACTCCTACACACACACTGGTTTTCCAGTTTTCCCTCACACAAATTCCAATCACACACACTCTTTGCTATGCTCTAAAACACAACCCCCTATCTATTGTCACATGTACACACACATAGCCTCATACACACACCTGTACACAAAGGGCAGCCACTATAACAGTCCTAAAACACAGGCCCTATTTAGTTTTCTGCCACTGTTTGCAAGTTGTCACTGTTTTGATGTATTTTCCTCAGAAATCTGAGCACACACTCTTCTCTCTCTCACTTCACTGTTTTGTATTTTAGTCACACACTCACTCATGTCCACACACACATGACCACACATCCTATGCACTCACACACACATATAAATTTGACACACAGGTTTTTCCCTCATATTTAACACACACACCCACCTCATATGTTACCCCTTAACCCCCCTCTCTATTTCTCTATATATAAATACATGTAAATATATATGTATGTATGCTATATGAATGTATGTAAATATGTACATATATTGATATTGATATGATATTGATATTGATATATGATAATGATATATTGATATTGATATATGATATTGATATATCGATATTGATATTAATATATTGCTATTGATATTGATATATGATATTGATATTGATATATGGTTTGGCATAGGCTTGGTATAGGCTAGACTTGGTTGAGTTTAGATTGGACTAGATAGACTAGTTTAGACTAGATGAGCCTAGATTAACTTGTTTAGACCTGGTTTGGCTAGTTTAACCTCGTTTGACCTAGTTTGACTTAATTAGACTAGAATTGACCTAGTTTGACTATTAGGGTTGACTGGAGTTGACCAAAGGTTGACTTTAGAGTAGATTGACCCCAAACTTCATATAGATGCATTGTAGCAGTCTATTTCCTTATTTTAGACTTGTTGTGACTTGTACTGTTCTATAGGAGACATACACCACTCCTCGGACAGTATATTCTCTTCGGACGTTCAGGATACCAGGCGAGTACATTCTCTGATCATTTCATATCCTGCTTAGAATTATTTTCCTGCTTTAAATTACTTTACTTGATACTGCCACGTTGGTCACACGGATTGGTACTATATGGATCTTTTCATGAGATGTTATCCCCCTCGGGAGCATCGGATACTACATGTTTTGTGCGTTTCACGAATCATCACGTATCTCTATGCTTCCTCTGATTCACGAATCGCTTGTGACACATGTACTCTCATGTTCACAGAGCCATCATGAATCACCTTCACGTATCACTCATTTTATAAGCCATGTGAAGTTTTACGAATCTTAACATAACTTGAACAGATCTTTGTGTATCGATTGGAGATGGGGGAGTAGAAATAGACATGTGAATATTATCCCAGTAGCTGTAGTCATGAATCACTCTCTTAGCTGTAGTCATGAATCTCCTATGCCATTCACATGTTTATATTTTACTCTGACTCACTAGTCACTATTAGCTCTCTATGTATAGTAGATATTTCTATTACAGTTCTCTCTCTGTTTACATATTGTTTTTCTTCAGTTCATGTATCTTACTTTACTGCATGATTATATTTTCTAACCTGCTATGATCTGTTAAGATGTACTGTACTCGCTCCCGTCCTGACTGGACCTGTTGAAAATATTACAGAGGATGAGGAGGAGGCCCTATGTACCACCTACTACGGAGCAGGATTAGACGACACCTGCGACCTGGTTCCTCTGAAGGATCCAGCTGCAGTACAGGATGCTACTCCCAGAGTCTAGGCTAGATAGCTAGGCTTTAGTTTTCTTTCAGCTTTGTTATTTGATTTTCAGTTGTTCTTCTGAGATGTTGTTATATTTAGAGACTTGTATCTAGCTGGATATTCTTGAGTTGTTATCTTAGACACTTAGATTTTCTCCCTCTTATTTGTATTACATTGTACTTTTGATCTCTCTATCTACCTTTACTATTCTGTATCTGCCTTAGATGTGATTGAGACTGTTCTGCTATGTCACCTCCATTCGGAGTGTATATATTGTACAAGTATTTTTTTATTGTTAGATGATTGACCTAGGACAACGTTCTACTGCCGACACTGCGGCGTAGGCTGGGCGTTGTTACGTTCTCGTACCCTCACAGTGGGTGCGGGTCGTGACAGAACGCCGATTCAAACGGCAAGTACAACGACTCAAACGAGCCGTCGACCCGAAGAGTTGGCATCGACCTGATGAAGAATCGATGCAAGGCTTACATTGGCCCGTCAAGATGAGTCCAGACTTAGACTTTCAAAGGCGCGCTCGGAGTATCGCTCGGCCGATACGAACATCGCTAAGGTGGGTGGCTCCGATGAACCCGTCTTTACTTAGCCTAGACACATAACAATACGGACACTATCACGAGAATCGCTAGGCGATAATCTCGTGCATGCTAGTAAAGGACTCAACGCACCTAGCTAAGGGAAAAATTCCATCTTGTATGCTTGTATAGAATATGGAAAAGAACATGGAAAATATGAGATCTCTCGCACCGCGCTCTACGCTCGTGCTAAGGCACAAGCTTACGTTTATGTTCCTTATGTGTTCAAAAAATGAAACAATGAATGGGTTGCAACAATGAAACAGGAAGACTATGAATATAGTCGTTCCGAGTAGAGTATAGCAACATTGAAAGACTATGGGACCAATGGGTCGCCAAGGCGACTCCCGCACGGGGAGTTGCAAAATGAATGAATGATTGAAAATGTGAATGAACCAACGAATGAAAGAATGAATAAAAGATAAGAAAGAAAAGAATGGTTAGCGGCAGGTGTGACGGGCACGTGCAACGGGGCTCGCTACCCGCGCTGCACGGATGCCAACCTGGTCGATAACATAAAAAGGCTAAGGGTTAGCCTACGGCTCAGAGACAGCCGTTAAGTTAAAAAAAGACAAGTTAATACGAAATAGTCGTGGACAAACGACACGAGCGAGGGGTGGCGAACGCTGTGACCGTAAAGAAAAGGGATTTCGCGGCATGATCAAAGGGGGGATATGCCGGCCTAGGCGGAATCAAAAGGGGCTTACGGGCTGCCTCAGGGGGGGGGCTTGGCTACCCGGGGGATGTAAGTGCGGGGTATTTCAAGACACTATCAACGTGTACCAGTCGCACGCTCTGAATAGTTGCGAAATACCAAGGAGAAAAGGGTCCAAAATGGCTTGTGGTGCCAGCGACCGGTGCATATAGAGTTAAGTGGGCTTTGCTGGTGGCAATCCACGTGCAAGTCCTTGCATTGAAATCAAAGTAGTCTAAGTTAACTAAATGAACTGCCTTCTGAACAGGCTTGAATATGACACACCAAATGATCGAGAGTACTTCGGCAAAGGAAATACGCCTACGACGCGTTAGAACCTAAGGCAGGAACACGCCCTTGGCACTGAATGTTTACGTGAATCATGTAGAGTTAAAAATATATGAATTGTTGACTAACTTAGTTTACATTGAACAGGGAAGGCCGAACGGTAAGTATGGGTAAGTCATGCATGTATTTTCATGCTACACTTGAAATTGGCAACACGAGATAGGTTATGAAATATGCATGAAACTGATCCTAAGGCAAGATTAGAAAGACAATGAATGATAGACGGTGCATGAAAGTAAATGGAACGTGTTTGGTAATGATAGCATTGTGGGCGAGCTAGCCTCCCCACAGTGCATAACAATGTATTGATAACCCCACAGTCTGCTTGCAGGAAGCAGGAGAAGTCGGCGGGTGCAGAGCTTCCATCGAACGTGCTAAGGCGCGGAGCTATCTCTGGAGCCTTGGAGCGTTGCAAGGAGCTGAAGCACCATATACGGGACATAATATATCGGAACATCGCCATGAATCATTCCATCTTGTAAGCCACTTGGCACGCCTTTTATGTTTCAGAGAGAGAGAGAGAGCTTGAGCGATTTGTAATATCGGCCTAGCGCCGCTTGTTAACTTCTTTAATATCAATAAAGAGTTTGAATTCGCTTCTACTTGTGTTCATTTACTTTCCGCTGCAAATGGGGACACTCTGTGCGACTCTGTGGCCTAGCTCAAATTGGCCGTTTCTGGACTTAGCCTTGCACGGGCGCAACCTAGGCCCGTGCGGTATCACGCCTTAGCGAGGACGATCGCTCCTGCGGGAGCGAGGCGTGACAGATTGGTATCAGAGCACGGCTTCACGTCTTTGGACTTCGTTTCGATTCTCTCAGTTTTGAAAGCTCGGTTGGAAACAAAAGAAGTGTACGCTCTCTCTCGTTGTGCCTTGGGATGTTCTATACAATAAGTCTAATATTTTCAAAAGCTTGTACAAGTACTCGATTGAACGGGATCGATAGGCGAAGGCCTTTGTGCTGAACAATATTAAACGTGACTCGATAGAGAACACATGCTAAGTTAGCAAGTCGCGTGCATGCCCAAATAGTCCTACGTCGACATTAGCAAGTGAGCGTGTAAACTTGAATATAGCCCGTACGGGATGGTTATGCGGCACAACTTAGTCCGCGTGTCGCACACCTCGACTCTTTGGTGCAATCGAGTTGCGAGCGATATCAAGTATCGCTCGATTGAGAACGAAGATATACTTTGAGTGTCTATCGATAGGAACGCTATCGAGTTAACGCTTAGGCATACCCGAAGGATTGGCTTGGATTTTGAGGATTAGTATGAACGACTTAGTACGTCGAGGCGATGTGAGCGATTATGCTAGAGATTCATCGAACGAATCTGAAGGATGTCTTAGCGCATGACGCGAACGTGATTGAAGACTAGATCGTATGGCTTGAAATCCGAGTGGTGTATGTGATAGGTTCGAAGAAGAATAAGAATGAGTGTCGACGACTAGTCGAGTGGCTCGAACCCTGAACGGTGTATGGACGTTATAGAAATTGTTCGAGCGAGACTACAAGATATACGGATAGAACAGGTATATCAGCGAGGCGATGCGATCGCGCAAAGCCTTAGAACGTGTCACGCTTAGTTGATCGTGACTTCAAATGTCCCGAACGAGATGTCGTTCGGACAACTTATGAATGGGCAACGCATGTTAGAAAACGATTCGGAATGATGAATGAAAGTGAATGGTCTTGATCGAGGAAACTTAGAGGATCGCGCGTACGATTTGGGATTGATTCAAATGAAATGTGACTTGAGTTTTGAACAATGATCTTGAAACGAGCTTGAGGAATAGTGATCAAACTTGATCTTAAATATCGAGGAAATTATGGAATATCTAACTCGGACAACAGCATCAATGCACGACTCGAAATCGGTTGCAAAGGAAGATCGTCAGGTTACGCATATCGTCGATGGTATTGAGGCGTATCAAAGATCGATATGCGATAACTCGGGGGTACTCTGACTCAGCGAATGATGATCGTGCAAATGTCATTGTCCTGTTGGATGCTATACTTGGGATGTTAAAAATGTGTCGAGGAAAAAAATAGATTTAGCTCGAGGATTTTCTAGTTGAACGTATGACGGTTAGACTATCGAATTGATTTGGCTTGGATGAAAATATGAATGCTTGGATTTGCTTCGTTGACAACCACAACATTGACGTTCTTGTCTTATGTGAGCGCAACTCTAGCCTCGTACATGCGTCGTGCCGGATTAGGACGATCCTCCACGTGAGCGCCGATATGGTGATTCATACGACGGGAGTGATCGAACTTGGATGGTGTGGCAATTTGATTGCTTCGACTTGTGGTTTGACGCGAAGGTGGACTCGGGAATGAATTTGTGTGCTTGACGATTGAAATTGAGGATTGCGTAGGTCCAATCCGCGTATCGAGAACGAATTAGTCTAGACGCAAGCAAGAGTTACGCCCCGATGAGAATGATTATTCCGCGGGAGCGTTGCATGGTGATTCATGAACCACCATGGATAATCGGACTTGCGTGAGATTGGGGCACAACATATTGTCAAAGCTAGACGATCTCTTGATCGAATACACGAATTGGTTAGAGTTGGCGATTTGAATGGATTCGAATATGCACAACGAATGCATTGATGCGAATAGGTGATCGTATTCGATGTTTAGAAATATGAGTGACGCGAGCTTGGGTAGAAACACCCGTACAAGCAAACAAATGGTTTAACCATAGGATTTGGGGCGAGCGTCGTGCAACGATCTTGCACGATGAGCGACGGACTTGACTTGTAACTATGACCTTATGAGCTGACCTAGCGGATAGGCGGACGACCCTATGCCGAGTGATTAAAACTTGTGCGATTGACCTTACAGTATCATCCGGACGGACGATAGACTTGTGGCAGCAAGACTTAGAGTAGGACGGGGAACAGGGAGTGTGCGTGAACGACGATGAGATTAGCCCCAAACGAAGGGAATGATAGGGGAATAGATGACGCGCAAGTAAAGTTGGGATAACGAATTGAATCATTGATAGGAAGAAATACTCGATGATGGTGCAATACTTGGTCTTGAATCGGACGAAAATTACTTAGACTTGGTCGACTCCGCTAAGAAGAAATCGTATTGATTTCGTAGACAAGAACGCTTGAGAAGCGAACCGGATCATCTCGAGGACCGAGATAAACGATAGTGAGATACACATGAGTTCGGTTTTAAAATCGAAGTTAGCGAACGGTCGACAAATCGAAACTATCACGAGTAGCTTGTCAGACTTCGCTAATCGCTAAGCTTGGTTGAAATGTACTTATTCGGGGGGACGCCTTGAATATGTGCACGATCCAAACTCTGCGATGTGATGAACTCGAATGCAGCTGCAAGTGGGTGTTGAGATGCGCATAAAGGAATGAGTGAGTTTGCCTCAGCCTACGACTCTCGAGTTTGATAAAATACAACGCACCTCTTGCGACCGTTTCAGTCCCATGATACGTCAAAATAGCGACCAAGTCAAAGAAACACTTGAATTGAATAAGTGCCATCAACTCTAAAATGAATAAAAAGTTATTCAATAAAATCGACCAAACGTATGTGACACGAAACTTGGAAAGGTATCGAGTATAATTTGGCGCCATAGAACGATAGAGTCGTTCGATAGGAATCGTCTAAGAAATACGACGACACGAGTTAAGGAATGGTAGGATGACCTGCACTCAGGAAGTCTCGAGGACGAGACTTGTTTTGAGTGGTATATTATGTAATGACCCGCTCCGCCCTAGCAGAACGCCGATTCAAACGGCATGTGCAACGACTCAAACGAGCCGTCGACCCGAAGAGTTGGCATCGACCTAATGAAGAATCGATACAAGGCTTACATCGGCCCGTCAAGATGAGTCCAGACTTAGACTTTCAAAGGCGCGCTCGGAGTATCACTCGGCCGATGCGAACATCGCTAAGGTGGGTGGCTCCGATGAACCCGTCTTTGCTTAGCCTAAACACATAACAATACGGACACTATCACGAGAATCGCTAGGCGATAACCCCGTGCATGCTAATAAAGGACTCAATGCACCTAGCTAAGGGAAAAATCCTATCTTGTATGCTTGTATAGAATATGGAAAAGAATATGGAAAATGTGAGATCTCTCGCACTGCGCTCTACGCTCGTGCTAAGGCACAAGCTTACGTTTATGTTCCTTATGTGTTCAAACAATGAAACAATGAATGGGTTACAACAATGAAACAGGAAGACTATCAATATAGTCGTTTCGAGTAGAGTATAGCAACATTGAAAGACTATGGGACCAATGGGTCGCCAAGGCGACTCCCGTACGACGAGTTGCAAAATGAATAATTAAAAATGTGAATGAACCAACGAATGAAAGAATAAATAAAAGATAAGAAAGAAAAGAATGGTTAGCGGCAGGTGTGATGGGCACGTGCAACGGGGCTCGCTACCCCGCTGCACGGACGCAACCTGGTCGATAACATAAAAAGGCTAAGTGTTAGCCTACGGCTCAGAGACAGCCGTTAAGTTAAAAAAAGATAAGTTAATACGAAATGGTCGTGGACAAATGGCACGAGCGAGGGGTGGCGAATGATGTGACCGTAAAGAAAAAAGATTCTGCGGCATGATCAAAGGGGGGATATGCCGGCCTAGGCGGAATCAAAAGGGACTTACGGGCTGCCTGGGGGGCTTGGCTACCCGGGGGACGTAAGTGCGGGGTATTTCAAGACACTATCAACGTGTACCAGCCGCACGCTCTGAATAGTTACAAATACCAAGGGGAAAAGGGTCCAAAATGGCTTGTGGTGCCAGCGACCGGTGCATATAGAGTTAAGTGGTCTTTGCTGGTGGCAATCCACGTGCAAGTCCTTGCATTGAAATGAAAGTAGTCTAAGTTAACTAAATGAAGTGCCTTCTGAACAGGCTTGAATATGACACACCAAATGATCGAGAGTACTTCGGCAAAGGAAATACGCCTACGACGCGTTAGAACCTAAGGCAGGAACATGCCCTTGGCACTGAATGTTTACGTGAATCATGTAGAGTTGAAAATATATGAATTATTGACTAACTTGGTTTACATTGAACAGGGAAGGCCGGACGGTAAGTATGGGTAAGTCATGCATGTATTTTCATGCGACACTTGAAATTGGCAACACGAGATAGGTTATGAAATATGCATGAAACTGATCCTAAGGCAAGATTAGAAAGACAATGAATGATAGGCGGTGCACGAAAGTAAATGGAACGTGTTTGGTAATGATAGCATTGTGGACGAGCTAGCCTCCCCACCAGTGCATAACAATGTACTGATAACCCCACAGTCTGCTTGCAAGAAGCAGGAGAAGTCGGCGGGTGCAGAGCTTCCATCGAACGTGCTAAGGCACGGAGCTATCTCTGGATCCTTGGAGCGTTGCAAGGAGCTGAAGCACCATATACGGGACATAATGTATCGGAACATCGCCATGAATCATTCCATCTTGTAAGCCACTTGGCACGCCTTTTATGTTTCAGAGAGAGAGAGCTTGAGCGATTTGTAATATCGGCCTAGCGCCGCTTGTAAACTTCTTGAATATCAATAAAGAGTTTGAATTCGCTTCTACTTGTGTTCATTTACTTTCCGCTGCAAATGGGGACACTCTGTGCGACTCTGTGGCCTAGCTCAAATCGGTCGTTTCTGGACTTAGCCTTGTACGGGCGCAACCTAGGCCCGTGCGGCATCACGCCTTAGCGAGGACGATCTCTCCTGCGGGAGCGGGGCGTGACAGTGTCTAGGGCTGTCTTCAAATAGTTTTTCTAATATTGTACTGGATCGATCGAAATTGGTCTTCGAACATGGGTGTTTGGACTGCGAAGGTGTTCAATTTTGAACAGGTTTTTCTCCAAACTTGGGCTCGACTTACGACGCATATAAAATGATCTAAATTAAACTACTAAAAAGAAATCGGAGAGGGTTACGTTGTCGACATACCAGAGGAATCGGCACGCGAAACGGTCGAACGTGGCGACGAGAATATACCCGTGAAGTCGGCGCTTCACAGCGAGTCGCGGCTGTCCTGTCATGCGTTGTGCGTGCACGCCCGGTGGCTCTGGCCGTCCGGCGGTCGGCCACCACGGCGGCGGGTGGCTGCGCACGCGCACGGGGATGGCGCGCGTGGGAGTTAGGTCGGCGGAGCGTAGGTTTGGAGTTAGGGTTTACTCCTAATACTCTCGGCAACCCGTGCATATATGCAATGCTTCGACGAGAACAGGGGCTCGGGATAGATTTGTTTAGCTGGGTTGGCCGAACATTAATATTGGGTTGGGGTTAATTACTGGGCTGGGATTAAGTCTTTGGGATGGAGGCCATCATGTCAATTCAATTCAGGATATACCTATATCATTTATGGTTTTTTTTATTTTATTGCTCATCAATCAATAGTTTTTGTATGAATGGGTCTACATGGTTGGCCATGTTGTATGCGACCAAGTGAAGTGAGGTGTGCACATGAAGCTTATAGCTGATGGCAACCAACTACAACTTTGACTAAGCTGATGTATGATTGCATGCATGCATGTTGTTGTTGCAGCAACTTGCAACTAATATATTGAAATGAATTGAATTGAATTTCAATTCAGTTCAAACATTCATTTCATTTCAATTCAATTCAATTCACTACTATACTATATAATCATAATAATAACAGAGGCCACCACCATTTGCACTTGTTGCTTTAGGCAGTGGTACAAGTCATATTTGGAGGGCAGAGTGTTTGTTGTGTACATATTTTTTTCTTTTCTTTTCCTTGTGAAAGTGACAACACTCCTGTTAGCTGGTAGGATTTGGGCCAACTCTAAGAGATTGCAACCGGGTTCAACTGTTTAGGGCCGGGTTTGGGCTGGCTCTGGATTGCTTATTCTTTATATCACTTATATTATATATATAATTTCTCACACACATATATATTTACATATATGTTTATATACACACAAAAATAATATCTATATACGCCCACATACATCTATATATATACACATATATATATTCGTATATACACTTATTTCTATATTACAATATATATATATATATA